>JASEVX010000014.1:6307040-6432040 GCA_031761405.1 Serripes groenlandicus
CCCTTTCAACCTGTTTATGTTAAACTTCCTGTTTGCTTTTTTCAGCCGAATTGTAATAATAACATTTGATCACATACATGTATCAGATAAAAGGTAGAGTGAATAGTCTATTGAGATCAGACTTCGGGATGAATTAATTGGTCTACATAAAGAAATTATATACACTATGCTATTTTAAACAGCGTGTAAATGGTGATCAAATAGCAAATTATTTTTGCTCGCAAGAACAGATAAAGTATTGACGATGTTTTAGAAAAACACTTGTGGGTAGACATGTTTGTCAAGCTATTGTAGTACTTTAACTTCGTTATAATACATGCAATAATCGTTTACAGCTATTATTTATAAATCGGATGGTTTAAACATGATGTTTGAACTTGTTTGCTTACCTTATTAATCGGTTATTACATCTAATCTATATTTACGTTTGTGTTCCTTGTAAACAGTTTTAAACTTCCTCTTTCGTTTCTAAAATTAGTCACGAGGTGACACACGTGACAATTTGCTCAATCGGAACACTTCGTACTCGAGTTTAGAGTTTATCCGAAGAGCTCCGATTTACCGATATGTTTTTGTAATAATACCCATCGGTAATTTCGTACTTCAACCTTTATATCGGTGTCACTTAAATAACCCATATAAAAAATAACCCTTTCAAAAGTTTAAAAAACTCTGCAGCATATGACTTTTAAGTTATCTAGGCAGAATTTTGGAAAATAAATGAAATTATAATTATTATTAGAAAGGATTATAGATGACCTATGTCTACTTTTTTCAAAGTCTGTCTGATGCAGACGCGTCAAAACTTGTCTACATGTGGGAAAGGGATACAGTTGTAAGTCGATTCGTTTTTACGTTATATCCGACATTCTTTGTTTAACTTATAAAGCTGTAATTACATCAAATATAAGGCAGTATTTGTGTTCTCTTAACACATTTAAATGAACGACAATACATACATGGAAGAGGACATTCGGCTACACTCGTAGACTCCCGCTTACGACAATCAAGATACCGGGTTTATTCGATGAGTTCCGTTTGTACCCACAGAGTATCGAGGTATTGATTGTTTGGTGTTTTCGCCGCTTTCAACAATTATTCAGTTATATCACGGAGTTTCATGAGAACGTTACCAGTATTACTGGTTCATTTATCCTTACACCAGCCAGTCAGTCTGAGTGTTATACTCGCAACCCTGAGCGCAAAGGAGACAAAGTATTCAGTTACACGAACGTCGTAACAAAAATTAAGTGGGCGACTTGATATCGACATGTAATTTCTATTCATGATATCGAAATGTTATTTCTATTCATGATATCGAAATGTTATTTCTATTCATGATATCGATATGCAATTTCCATTGCGTTAGGTTGTATCGATACATATATGATCGGACTAGGTAATTGATAGTCTGTTTAAGCTTAAAATTCCTCAATACACTTTAGAGGGAGAAATAGGAATACCCATGTCTGAATTTATCGAAACATATTATTATGAAATAAATTAATTGCGGACACATACATATATGATCGGACCAGTTAATTGATAGTCTGTTTAAGATTAAGGTTCATCAATACACTTTAGAGGGAGAAATAAGAATACCCATGTCTGAATTTATCGAGACATATTATTATAAAATAAATTAATTGCGGACACATACATATATGATCGGACCAGTTAATTGATAGTCTGTTTAAGATTAAGGTTCATCAATACACTTTAGAGGGAGAAATAAGAATACCCATGTCTGAATTTATCGAGATATATTATTATAAAATAAATTAATTGCGGACACATACATATATGATCGGACCAGTTAATTGATAGTCTGTTTAAGATTAAGGTTCATCAATACACTTTAGAGGGAGAAATAAGAATACCCATGTCTGAATTTATCGAGATATATTATTATAAAATAAATTAATTGCGGACACATACATGTACATATATGATCGGACCAGTTAATTGATAGTCTGTTTAAGATTAAGGTTCATCAATACAATTTAACCCAAGGATACTTAGTACACTTTAGATGGGGGAATAAGGATACCCATGTCTGAAATTATCGAGACATATTATGAGAATTACTTGACTGCTAACAATTGGACGGGTTTATGTATTTTATAATAACATTGTAAATAATTAAATGAGCATTTAGATTATTCCTTTTTCCGCAGGCAGACGCATTTAAATACATTTGTAGCTGTCGACCTGTGGAAACATCGTGGAAAAAGTAGAACTGCATTCAATAATTATACTTTAATTTATGGATATTTACAACATTTATTCAATAGATCTTTTCAAAGTCGTTTGATGTAGATTTCTTTGTATGAGAAAAACGGTTCATCAGCATAATATAATACGTTTTATATTTTCTATGTTCATGTCTATCTAGACATGCCAAATAGTTGTATGTTTGTGTGTGGTTACACATAACATCAAACACATTGCTTATTTGGGTTAATCTAAGTGTTAATGTTTAGTGAACCATATTCTTGTCGTGTCTCTACCTTTAATCCTTTCTCATATGTGGACGCTTTCTGCGCTTCTCTTATTTGTGTGGGAAAGGGATATTATTTGAACATAAAGTAATGTTGATACAAATCAGCTTTTCATTTCTGGATTAAGAAAATTTAAAACAACTGTAATATAGTTGAAACACAAAATAACGTTTCAGAACCTAAAGTAGTACGCTTATAAAGTCTCACATCATCAATTCACATCTTTATAAAGCACACTCACTATAGAACACATGAATACAATAGTATTTGTACCGAAACAAATAATTCAGCTGGGTCAACATTCTTCTGTCATTTTACAATAGTCAATACGACCGGCGTTCTTCGTCTTTCACCAATTGGCTAACAGTTTATGTGGAAATGTAGCCAGTTACTTGCAAAGAATGTTGTATGGAGTACTAGTGTGTAAACGACAGGAAACACATGTGAGTTGTTGAACTGGCTGCCGTGATATAACTGGAAATCCAAATCAATGCTATGACTAAGAATATCTATATTCAGTAAGAACATTCCATACTATTTGTGTTTACACTGGTTGCTGTCTTATCACGGAATTAAATATTATTTATAATGAAACAATGATAATACAAATAGATTGAAACGCATTTCGTTTAATTTAACTTTAAGAGTACCCTTTGGTAAAGCGTCAAGGCTATATATTAATGAAATAGAATAAAACAAATATAAACTCTTACTTGGATGTAATCATTACATTAAGAGTCAGGATTCAGTATCCACCATTTTAAATATAATTAAATCTGAATTAAAAATTAACTAAGTTCCTTTTTAGCCATATATCAAAATATATATTCGATTAGATTAACCTTGTTATGAGCATGTGTAATGTTATATGAAGGTGCGACCTTGATTCTATTCATATTAATAATTGTCAAATCCTTTTTCGTAGTGATAACATCAGTATACAACTGTATACAGTTGTGTTTATATATGGAAGGTTTTATTCAACATTTAGATTAATAATATATGGTAATTTCCAAGAATAAAAGTATATCAATTTAATATAGTTGAACAAATTTGACAAAATGAGAATATAATTATTATTTCCTTAGCCAAGATATTTTCAAGTTTCATCTTTTGGAAAAGGGTTAAGTCTCGATCTTATCATTGTATGAATTTCCAAACCCCTTTAACGCAGTGATCACATGCATATATAAAGCTGTGTTTCTATTTTGTAGTTTTTATTTCAATTAGATTTTTCTCTTCGTAAGAGAATGAAGTATTTGTTTATTAACAGTATTTATCGCTAAAAGGTATCCAGGTGAATTGAATCCGAATATTTTAAATTGAATCATCAATGTACGTTGAACAACAACTAACAGTTATGAACCTTCATGATAACATAAACGAATTAATGCTGATAAATAAAACATACGGTAACATCTTCAGACTAGTAGACGCAGTTTAACGCTTCTTTTGTTTTTGAAAACAATGTGGCAACATCAGGAGTTGCTCATACTGGTTAACTTCAACTTATACCAGAACCATGATTTTGATTAGATATTTTCAATGTCTTCTGCTGTGGATTTATTGTATATGAGCCATAATATGGTGTCCGGATTTTGAGTTACATCACAAACACTGTGGTGTCCTCTTTTGTAATATTTGACTTTTGTCAAATTAAATGCTATATATATGTTTAGAACAATATCTAAAGCTGTTAAATTCTAAATGACAAAATAGATTTTATCTTTAAATAAAGAGAAATGTGGGTTTTAAATTGTATTGTTAGTAACACAGGACACCATATAATAAATCAATTTTATGAAGATTATGCCTAGTTAAATTTGTTTAGATCTAATTTACATTTTCACCATCTTTATTTGGAATTATTTCAATAAATAAATGGTTTATTTAGTGAAATAATTAATAGTATACAACTAGATAAAGAATGGTGTAACAGGACACAACATGATGTAACAGGACACAAACTGGTGTGTAACAGGACACAAAATGATGTAACTGGACACTTATTCAATTGTATTGTTAGTAACACAGGACACCATGAAATAAATCAATTTTATGAAGATTTTGCCTAGTTGAATTTGTTTAGATCTAATTTACATTTTCACCATCTTTATTTGGAATTATTTCAATAAATAAATGGTTTATTTAGTGAAATAATTAATAGTATACAACTAGACAAAGAATGGTGTAACAGGACACAAACTGTTGTGTAACAGGACACAAAATGATGTAACTGGACACTAATTGTGCACTTCATATAAGTGTGTAACAGGACACCTTAGAAAAAAATAAACAAATCATATAATAGCATAAACATTTTCAGTATAAATAATTCTCCAGTTAAATTAAAATATACTAATCATGCAAATATGTATTTATTACGTAAGCAAAGTTCTTATGGAGGTAGAATATGCTTTCCAGGACAGTCAACGTTACAAGGCAAAAGAGACAAAATTCGCGATTTTTTTTCCCCAGTCAAAAATAATAACAAGTTCTTCGTAGTGAATTAAATAGGTTCGCAAACATCTCTGGACAATTTAAATAACGAAATAGGAAGTTACTACGCATTGCGATACATTATAAGCAACCATTGATGATCGCAATTGGCTTGGTGCCGGCGTAACAAAATTTCAGAAGTCTGACTGTCATTTTCGAGCCGCCATTTTAAAACACTCTTGTCGTAAAACGTCTCTAACTGTCGTAAATTGTTGCGATGTTTAATGTCGTAAATAGAACAGCCAAAATTTAGTTTCCTCCTAGGTGATCGACGAAGCATTTATTAATTATAACAAAATAATAGGGCGTAACAAAAAAAGACACCATTTTGATAAACATATTTTGACTCCCTGTCAAATAAAAGATATCTGTCCCAGAACAACATGTTTACGACATTAACAAAGAATGTAAGTGATCACGTGATTTGAATGCAATGAAAATATGGTTATCGGTCCAGGTTTCGAGTTTTGATGCTATTTAGACGTGATGTAACTTGGTGGACACATTCGTTACGCCAATGTCTAGGATTTTATATTCAAATCAAAATCATATTTACGTCGCTCTATTAAATCTTAAAGTTATATTTACAAGTAATTTGTTAAATTATTATTTCACACATATTAGTTTCCAAACTTTAAATATAAAGAAAAACAGTTTGTTTTGGTTTTCAAAAAGTCCTCCCATGCCTTTGTCGGGAAGGACACGGCGAAAATGCTCAAGAAAAGTATTAATTAAAGGAGTTTATCAGTTCTTTCAGAAATCAATAGCATATTATTTTATAGATTTAGTAGTTTCTAACAGTTTGTGACATGCTGTTAAACTATAAAACACATAGTTCTTCAAATAAAGGAGAATAAATAATGACTCTGTGATGTAACACAAAATCCCGGACACCATATTATGGCTCATATGGGAAAGGGTTAAACTATAAACCAATAACAATATCATATCGAGAACTTTGTCTCTTTGCACGCTAAATAAGTGTTATCTGCTTAATTGTTTCCTACAAATGTCTTGCTCAAATGTAACCAATCAGATCAGCCCTCACATTTTGTAAAATCCGATCTGGAAGCAAACTAAACGTGTTACATAGGATATCAATGATAAGCGACAACAATTGCTAGCCAGCAAAGAGTTACATTGTGAGTTTGTTTAGAGACGTTATACATTGTAATTTCCCTAATTGCATATAATTAAGGTTCAACAGTCATATCGATTAGCGAATATTATTAAGATAATTTATTCACAAAGTAAGTGAAGACGTAATTAATTACTCTCGTACATCAGTGTTCTGACGAAAGTTAAGTCCCACGTGAACATATAAGTTTTCATTTGCTTTATATCGAAAATTATAAGCCGGGCATACTTCGAACTATATATTGAAGCAAACGATAGCATTTTGAACGATACACAATTGTTACCTCTCACCAACCAGTACGTTAACTGGTTTTAGTGTAACACAATGGTTGATATTAGACCTGTACTTAATTGTGAACATTTGTAGCTGAGAGGCGTATTCAGTATGAGATCAGTGAAGACTCAGACAAGACTGCGCGAACCTCTTTATTGTCCGCTTGTCAACTCGCACGTGGTATGAATGGTGCTGTAGAATAATAGTTCCACGTCGTTTTACGTAAAATACGGTTAGTGTGATAACAAAATAAAATAAGATAAAAATAAGTCTCCTAATTGCATGACGCGCCTCGTTTCTATAGGCAAATATACAATAGACAATTCAGCGTTTATCCTTCCCCATCAGCATACATGTACTTTTTTTTTCGCGTTTCGAGAATATATTTTTGAAAACATTTTGATAATGGAGATATAATGTACTTATATTGAGAAATTTCCCCATTTGACATACTGTTCTCAACTCTATTCAATGCTAATACTTTAAGTTATCAGGTTTAAGGCTACTATACTTTAATCTAGATGTGTTTGAAGTTGATTGTTACAGATTTACTTTATCTTGAAAAGGTTGGTTATACGAGCTATAATATATTTTACGATTAAAACATCTCTCAAAGCAGATACTATTTGAAATGTGTAAAAAGAAAGGCTCCCTTGTTATATTTAATCTGTTACTGTTATATAATCATAATTCATCGTCTACTTTTCATTCAATGACAATACAAATACATTTGAATAGGTTCACTTTTTTAAAGAAAACCTCTGCTTTCTTTCATTTTCGAACTAGTTTACATAGTCGTTACACCGAATGATCATTATTTGAGTCAAGTCAATATAATTATATTGGAAGGTATGATTTAATTGGCATCACGAATGATCAGTGTTTTTTTGTAAAGAGGCTTGCCGAATGTTTGTGCGAGTAACAAGGGAAGTGCAAACATGTTTGTGCGAGTAACAAGGGAAGTGCAAACATGTTTGTGCGAGTAACAAGGGAAGTGCAAACATGTTTGTGCGAGTAACAAGGGAAGTGCAAACATGTTTGTGCGAGTAACAAGGGAAGTGCAAACATGTTTGTGCGAGTAACAAGGGAAATGCAAACATGTTTGTGCGAGTAACAAGGGAAGTGCAAACATGTTTGTGCGAGTAACAAGGGAAGTGCAAACATGTTTGTGCGAGTAACAAGGGAAGTGCAAACATGTTTGTGCGAGTAACAAGGGAAGTGCAAACATGTTTGTGCGAGTAACAAGGGAAGTGCAAACATGTTTGTGCGAGTAACAAGGGAAGTGCAAACATGTTTGTGTGAGTAACAAGGGAAGTGCAAACATGTTTGTGCGAGTAACAAGGGAAGTGCAAACATGTTTGTGCGAGTAACAAGGGAAGTGCATGTTTGTTATATGCTGTGCTAAGGCTCACTAATGTATCGCAAAATCACGAAAATTGTTTTCAGCAATTGAATAAAGCGTAAACTAACTGTTCAATTGGTTTATGAAAAATATGATCTTCATATTTATGAAAATAAAAATCCGTAAAGATTTACTCGGATACTTTTCGTGACATTACGGTTATTTTTTCAGCAAACCATAATGTTTTTATGAATATCGAAATTTAGTATATGCAAACCATCATGCAATAGTGTGCAATAACATATCAATAATAGATGAAAGCAAAAGACACGTTTATATTAATGGATCATTAACACAAACCTTAGCGTAATTATAATGCACTTGGAATAACATTCAGTAAGAAATATATATGGCATTACATGTTGTGTTTACACTGGTTGCTATCTCAACATTGAGGTAAATAAGGAAAACATGAACAGAAAAAATATTGAAACCTATTGCAAATAAAATTAACTATCCACGGTCAACAGTTCAAGCTATATGTACACGTATTTATAAAATATAATATGATAACTATAAACTCTTACTTCGTTGTTTTTGTTACATGTTGATGCAGTTTTATAGCTATTATTCTAATCGGAATTCATAGTTATCCAATCTGGTGTGTAAACGATTGTTCCAAATATCTATCGTTGAGAATACCCTCGTCATGCGCATGTGCAATGTTCAGTTAACCCTTCTCCACATCCAAAATATGATGCAGATGACTTTAAAAAAGATCTATTAAATATATGGTTAATATGTATGGATACAAGTATATTTATTGATTAGAGCTTGATACAATTTGGGAAATAAAGAATGTGCTCATAATGAGCCATTTCTTATTTTGTCAAACTGTTTTCAAAAGTCGTCTGCTGCAGATGTAAAGGGATACATCGAGCCGTTTAATATGTTGTAAACCCTTCTCCGCAGTGATCAAACCAATATACATTCTTCTGCTGTGTTTTGCAGTTTCTGATCGACATTTAAATTCTTCTAACGATGTTCAAATGAATATACTTTCATGTTTAAAGGCGTACATTACCCTTCATAAACGATGTTTCTATTAACGAGGAGTATATATCACCGAGGGGTCTATGAAGAATTGGAACCTATACTCTTTTAGACTAAATTATCAACGTCCATTGTTCAACAACTTACAGTTAAGAAGGTTGCGAAAAATAGATAAGAGTAACAAATGATATACGATAATTACGTTAACCCTTTCCCACATGTAGACATATGTTGACGCTTCTGCAGCGTTTGAACACATAGTGCTCACAATGATTCATTTCCCCCTTTGCTACAATGTTTTCAACTCTATCAATAAGTATATTTTTATTTAAAGAATGATATACGATACATACGTTAACCCTTAACCGCAAGTAGACACCATTTTTGCAGATTTCAGACACATTATGTCAAACTCTATGTGTGGGGTCCAATCTAAATGCAAGCTTTAGTCGTAACTACACCACCGTGGATTGTTCACAACTTCAGTGAATATGTATTGTACAAACAAATAGAGACCCTTACACAACAAGACAATTGGATGTTTTCCTTTATTTCATAGCAACCCGCAAACGCATTCTATCTAATTTGTAGCAGACGACATTTGAAAACATCGCTGCAAAAGGAGAAATGTATCATAATGAGCATTTTCTCTATTTGTCACAAAGTGTTTAACTGTATTCAGTCGTTATTCTTTCATGTATAGAGGCGTATGTCTAAATGTGTTCAAGGACGTCTGCTGCAGATTGATTGTATGTGCGGAGGGTTAACAGTGTCTATAATGTTCATGTTTATATCATTTACTGTATTCAACACACACTATAAATAGCATATAAAGGATTGGTTAATTATGTTTATACGGTAGAACTATCTTTATAAATCAACTTTGACTTAACCCTTTCCCTTGTCAAGACGGTTTTTGATGCCTATGCAAACGACAACTTTTAGAAAGATTACACGACAATCATGTATTGTTCGAAAGTGCGATTTCTCAGGTTTCTACCATATTTCCTTAAATACATTGATGAACTGCATAACCAGAAATGTGTTAAAATCAGTTAACATAGATTTCTTTATTCCAATCTGACTGTCTCCCTTTTTCTGATACTCAATATTTGTGACGCTTCTGTAGCAGACGATTTTTGTAAAAGAAATAACATACACCCTGGAAATAATGGCAAAACTAGGGATTTCTCTACATCTCTCTGGTGTATAAGTAGAACGTCCGCATCGTTGGTGTATAAGTAGAACGTCCGCATCGTTGGTGTATAAGTAGAACGTCCGCATCGTTGGTGTATAAGTAGAACGTCCGCATCGTCGGTGTATAAGTAGAACGTCCTCTCATGAGACTGGGGTTAACACTATGACTGACTCGTTTGTGTTCGGTTAACTGAAATAGTGGTGAGGTAGTAGAGCTTCCGCATCGTTGGTGTAGAAGTAGAACGCCCGCTCAGGAGATTGGGGTTAACATTTGTGTTAGGATAACTGAAAATGTGGTTTGATAGTAGAGCGTTAGTGTTGAAATAGAACGTCCGCGTCGGCGGTGTAGACGTAGAACGTCCGCATTGGTGGTGTAGTATTATCCGGCCACCTAGGAACCGAAATGTTCCGGGTTCAATCCCTAGTTAGGTCATACAGATGGTAATGGCTTCCTTCTTTGGTGCTCAGGAGAGTGGGGTTAACATTATGACTGACTCGTTTGTGATCGGATCACTGAAACTGTGGCCAAGTAGTACAGCATCCGCATCGTTGGTGTAGAAGTAGAACGTATGCGTCGATTGTGTAATAGCAGAACATCCGCATTGGTGGTGAGGTAGTAGAGCGTCCGCCTCTGAAGCGAAATGTTCCGGGTTCGATCACTGAATATGTCATACAAATTGTAATGGCTTCCTTCTATGGCGCTCAGGAGAGTTGGATTAACATTATGACTGACCCATTGGTGTTCGGATAACTGAAACAGTAAAACTGGAATCTTACTAAAGAAATGACGTGATATAACTTGGGAATAACGTTTAAAGTGGCGTTAAATAAGCAAACTGTCCCCAAAATGGTTTTTAACTTTGTTTTATAATTTATATATCCAATTTCAAAGACGTTATAACTCTTTTCCACAGATGATTCTAAAAGCAGACGACTTTGAAAATGTAAACATTAAGTAAACGTTAAATGTTATCGGATTGTACTTAACCCTATGCCATATACAATAAATCTTCACGTTGGCTTTGAAATCAGATAATAATTGAATGTATGATTATTTAAACAAAGTTAAAACTAGCTCATCATAAGTAATTCCTCCTTTAGTAACTGTTGTTTTCGGAAGTCATCTTCTATAGAGGCTTCATAATGAATGTGTATGGTGGAAAGAGTAAACATTCAATGGGTTTAAAAACTAGTACAATCTTTATAACGAGTAATGTTATGATTATAGAAATGTATGAATAGCAAATAGAATGTGTTTATAAATCATGACGCGCAATCGGGATTTCTTTTTTCTAATCTGATTGAACCCTTTCTGTTATTATAGAGAAGATATTTGACGCTTCTGCAGCCGTGAACATTTGGAAAATAAACATAATATGCAAACAGGAAATACAACACAAGCCACCTCCGTTGCGCAGGGGTAGAATGTAAACTTCGGGAGAAAAGGTAACGGGTTCAATACCCGACTGGGACATACTAAATTCTTCAGAGCATGGCATTAACGGCTTGCCTCTTTGGCGCTCAGGAGAGTGGGGATAACTTTTCGCTTAGCTCGGTGGTGTCAGATTATTAAAACAGAAATACTGCTAACTAACCCAAGATACACCGTAATATAACTGAATCAGAAGTACTGGTTACTAACCGAAGATACACCGTAATATAACTGGAACAGAAATACTGGTAACTAACCCAAGATACACCGTAATATAACTGAAACAGAAGTACTGGTAACTAACCCAAGATACACCGTTATATAACTGAAACAGAAGTACTGGTTACTAACCCAAGATACACCGTAATATAACTGAAGAAATTGTTGAAAGTGGCGAAAAGTCCAAACTTAAAATTTTAAAGAGGACTTTATAGCGAAGAAGTTGATTTTAATGCAGACGACTTTGAGCATAACAAATAACGTTAACGATCTCTATGAATGAAAGTATAATTAATGAATACAAATTGAAAACAATGTGTTGAAAGTGATCCACATTTGCAATTCCTCATGTTGTCGTTTTTGATTTCAGAGATCTTTTTCTGTAGAACCTATAACATTAGTGTGCATGTGTTAAATGTTCAATTGGTATTTATAAGTACAATCTTCATCGAAAAAAAATTGAGATAAATTAGTATCGTCCTTTAATTTCCTTAAAGGTTTTGCTCTAGTAGATTTTACGTTGTTCTTTTATATAGTTTAGGCAAACACAGTGTGTTCTTTAGCAAAACCATAATGTTTGTTGAATATCGAAAATGACTGCAGGAATCAGTTAGGTATTAGATAAACCATATAACAATATTGAGTTATAATTTAATATTCAAAAAAGGCAAACACACGTATAAGTTAATTGTTGAAAGCGGGTATAACAGAAGTCTGATGTAGACGACATATGTTAGAATAAAGAATAGCAGAACTGTTATACACCTAGGATATTTAATAACTGTTGAAAGCGGGGATAACAGAAGTCTGATGTATACGACCGATGTTAGAATAAAGAATAGCAGAACTGTTATTCACCTAGGATATTTAAATACTGTTGAAAGCGGGGATAACAGAAGTCTGGTGTATACGACCGATGTTTGAATAAAGAATAGCAGAACTGTTATTCACCTAGGATATTTAATAACTGTTGAAAGCGGGGATAACAGAAGTCTGATGTATACGACCGATGTTAGAATAAAGAATAACAGAACTGTTATTCACCTAGGGTATTTAAATACTGTTGAAAGCGGGATAACAGTAGTCTGATGTATACGACCGATGTTAGAATAAAGAATAGCAGAACTGTTATTCACCTAGGATATCTAAATACTGTTGAAAGCGGGCATAACAAAAGTCTGATGTATACGACCGATGTTAGAATAAAGAATAGCAGAACTGTTATTCACCTAGGATATTTAATAACTGTTGAAAGCGGTGTTAACCCTTATCCACAATATTTGATAACAATGTGACGAGAGAAGAAAATGCTCATAACGAGCAATTTCTCCTTTTGTCACAATGTGTTCAACTCTGTTGATTAAGTATACCCTCACTATAAAAGTGTTTGATAACATGATTATAAAGTTAGTTACTGCAGCTAGTTGTATGTGGGAAAGGGTTATGACATTATACCAATTAAAGCACTCCCAAATTTCGTTGTGAAAACGGATCAAACAATCTGCTTCACGGTTAGTGCATATTTCTGCGGTTTTACGTCATTTTCAACATACATTCAGTTATATACTTATATATATATTTACAAGAGAAAGTTGATGCAAGGCATCAATGTCGCCGGAAAAGACTGCATTGATTTATTTTTTAACACACATGTATTCTTGACTTTCATTAGTCTAAACATACACATAATGTTTTCATAAGGACTAATTCCAGGATTTTTGAAATTCCACATAGATCTACAAATTTCAGTATTTCTTTTGGTCAGGATTTTGGATGTTTTGTATTTGTCAATAAAACCACAACAAATTAATACATTTTGGGATTAAAATCTACATGCAATAAAAAGCTATTAAATATTTCCATGTCTGAAGCAACATTGAAAACCTTTAAACGCTTAAAACATTGAGAAAACGGTTAAATTGCTGAAGACATGAACTTCCTCCTTTTTAATAATAATTATAATAAATATTTCACAGATGTTAAAATTTATCCTCATATGTTTAAAAAGTAGACCACACTTGAAACAACATATCAGCTAAATTGTTTATCTAAATCGTTGATGCATACAATATATGTTTGGCGCAAGAGAAATGCCAGTCCCATTTATTATTTAATAGGTGGCAAGTATGAAATTAATTGGGTGCGAAAGAGCAGATTTTCTTTATTTCTAAATCTATTGTTTATCAGAGTTTGTTCTTCTCTTAATTTTTTCAAGCCAAATAATCATTTAATATCACATATATTTAAACATTTAAGTGTGTAATATTAGCTATCTATCTGTAATAAGGTGTTTGAGCATTCTTACGAAATGTTGACCGTCGTTTCAAAATCGAGTCGTAGTGTCAAACATCGAAGAAAGTGAATAAAATATCAGGCAAAGCTTTAGTGCATTCGAGAGAAAAAAGCATTTCTATAGTATCTGTCTTTCTCCTATATTCGACCCATGCACTCGTTTCGTGACGTTTAAGAAATCAATTTGTCGTGCGACATTTTTTGTATGCATAAAAAAGTCACTTTTCTAAGTTTACATTTCACTTCCGGTTACTTTGTTTTGTTTACATTTTGGCAATATGAAACTAGGTCACAAACTGAGGAAAAAGGCGTTTCGACGTTCACGACCGATAAACAGGCTTATATTTGAGACATACTTTCACCAATTATTATTACGATTCCCCAACAGAGTTGGGAATCGTATTGTTTTTCTATTGTTTTTTCTTCTTATTATTATTATTCTCTTTCAGCTATCCAAATTTTTGTCCAGAGCAATACTCATAAACTACTTGATGGAATTGATTGAAACTTCCAACATAGATAGATGGCAATGTGAACTTGTGTAGTTTTCAAGAATGATAACTCTGAGCCACTGTTTTGCAAAGTTATCTCCCCTTTTTCAATATTTTAATCAATTTTTGTCAGAGCGATATCTTGTGAACGAATGGTCAGATATTATTGAAACTTGGAACATAGATAGATGGCACTGTGCAGTTGTACAACATGCAAGAATTATAACTCTGGGCCACTTTTTTGCAAAGTTATCTCCCCTTTTTCATTTTTTTAATAATTGGGTGATTTGAACCTGTATAACTCGATAACGAAAAGAGATAGAGACTTGAAACTTAGTACAAATGTTCCCAATCAAGTGACCTACTTTCTCATGTGTATTTGAGCTTGACTGAATACTCGTTTCTGATTGGTCGATTTTTCGGACTTGTATAACTCGAAAATGACTAGTGATAGAGACTTGAAACTTAGTACATGTGATTCTAATCAAGTAGTACTACTTTCTCAAGTGTATTAGCGCATGACCGAATACTCGTTTCTGATTGGTCGATTTTTCTGACTTGTATAACTCAAAAACGACAAGTGATAGAGACTTGAAACTTAGTACATGTGTTTCTTATCAAGTAGTTCTACTTTTGCATGTGTATTAGCGCATGACCGAATACTCGTTTCTGATTGGTCGATTTTTCGGACTTGTATAACTCAAAAACGACAAGTGATAGAGACTTGAAACTTAGTACATGTGTTTCTTATCAAGTAGTTCTACTTTTGCATGTGTATTAGCGCATGACCGAATACTCGTTTCTGATTGGTCGATTTTTCGGACTTGTATAACTCAAAAACGACAAGTGATAGAGACTTGAAACTTAGTACATGTGTTTCTTATCAAGTAGTACTATTTTTGCATGTGTACTAGCGCATGACCGAATACTCGTTTCTGATTGGTCGATTTTTCGGACTTGTATAACTCAAAAACGACAATTGATAGAGACTTGAAACTTAGTACATGTGTCCCTAATCAAGTAGTAGTACTTTCGCAAGTGTATTAGCGCATTACCGAATACTCTGGGCCATTGTGTTATCTGCCCTTGTTCAATAAAATGGCAAGGGAATCGTTCGTAACTGTTGCTACAGTTACAATCTCTAGTTACGATTTCCCAACAGAGTTGGGAATCGTATTGTTTTTCTATTGTTTTTTCTTTTTATTATTATTATTCTCTTTCAGCTATCCAAATTTTTGTCCAGAGCAATACTCATTAACTACTTGATGGAATTGATTGAAAGTTGCAACATAGATAGATGGCAATGTGAAGTTGTGCAGTTTTCAAGAATTATAACTCTGAGCCACTTTTTGGCAAAGTTATCTCCCCTTTTTCAATATTTTAATCAATTTTTGTCCGAGCGATATCTTGTGAACGAATGGTCAGATAATATTGAAACTTGGAACATAGATAGATGGCACTATGCAGTTGTACAACATGTAAGAATTATAACTCTGGGCCACTTTTTTGCAAAGTTATCTCCCCTTTTTTAATATTTTAATAATTGGGTGATTTGAGCTTGTATAACTCGATAACGAAACGTGATAGAGACTTGAAACTTGTTGCAAGTGTTCCCAATCAAGTGATCCTACTTTCTCATGTGTATTTGAGCATGACCGAATACTCGCTTCTGATTGGTCGATTTTTCGAACTTGTATAACTCAAAAACGACATGTGATAGAGACTTGAAACTTAGTACATGTGTTTCTAATCAAGTGGTTCTACTTTCTCAAGTGTATTAGCGCATGACCGAATACTCGTTTCTGATTGGTCAATTTTTCGGACTTGTATAACTCAAAAACGACAAGTGATAGAGACTTGAAACTTAGTACATGTGTTTCTAATCAAGTAGTACTACTTTCGCAAGAGTATAAGCGCATGACCGAATACACGTTTCTGATTGGTCGATTTTTCGGACTTGTATAATTAAAAAAAGACAAGTGATATAGACTTGAAACTTAGTACATGTGTTTCTAATCAAGTAGTACTACTTTCTGAAGTGTATTAGCGTATGACCGAATACTATGGGCCACTTTGTTGCAAAGTTTTCTGCCCTTGGTCAATGAAATGGCAAGGGAATCGTTCGTAACTGTTGCTACAGTTACAATCTCTAGTTATTTTTGTTTCTGTTACCAGTTTATGTTGATACTTATCTATTAAAAGGAGAATTTGACGTTATTTTAATATCGATAATCGGCTGCAAGCAGGTGCGCGTATGTAATCAAATTAGAATGTGCGACGTAAAGGTTTGTAGTTATCGCCTTTTGATTACATAGTTTATGAAAATAAAGTATCCCAGTCTAGCTAATAGGGACTATTTGTCTTCGTAAATAAAACACAAAAACGTAAATGCCAGTCAAAATAAAGGAACTGCACATACTTAAAACATCGGAATATTTATTTCATTTTAGATGTGTCATAACTTAGTGTTTTTAAACAAACGCAATTGTAATATGTTCAAGACATTTAAAAACTAATAATCCCTGGGAAAACAACCAAGTACTAGGATAGGAAATATGCCTTGCCTAATACTTATGATTTACTTCACTTGTTTTTCGTGAAACCGGCGCCAATTAATCGGGTTCATATGAGTACCAGAAGAGAGTCGTTGTTACTCTCGCCATTGTCCTGCGGTTACGACGAAGTGCTCGCCTCGTCTCGGGGGAAATGTGCTCTGGAGCCTTATTTGCTGTAAGGCAGTCCCGCCATTTAACCCGCGCTGACGGCGAAGTGATCGTCCTGTTTCAACGCAGCTCTCCCTGCGTATGGCTGGGGAGATGCGCGCTGGAGCATAATTTGCTGCAAGGCAATCCCTCCGTTTACCCGCGCAGACGGCGAAGTGCTCGCCGTTTGTCGAGGCAGCACTTTGCGTATGGCTGGGGACAAACTGTGCGCTGGGGACAGTCCCGCCGTTTACCCGCGCTGACGGCGAAGTGTTCGCCTCATTTCGATGCAGCACTCTGCGTATAGCTGGGGGAAATGTGCGCTGGTGCTTAATTTTCTATAAGGCTGTCCCGTCGTTAAATACCGCGCTGACGACGAAGTGCTCGCCTTGTTTCAATGTTTTCAAGGCAGCAATTGGTGCATGTCCGGGGTCATTTAACCCTTGTCTGAACTTTGGGACAACATAGTCCTGGGTCCCTCCCTTACGGCGAAGTGTTCTAAGCAGCGCTCTGCGTATGGCTCGGGGAATATGTGCTTAAGAGTCATTACTACTCCCGCCGTTTACCCGCGGTTACGGCGAAGTGCTCGCCTCGTCTCGATGCAGCACTCTGCGTATAGCTAAGGAAGCGTGGGCTGGGGCCTACTTTGCTATAAGGCAGTCCCGCCGTTAAAACCAGCGTAACGGTGAAGTAGTCACCTCGTTTCGAGGCAGCACTGTGCGTATGGCTGGTGGGAAATTTGCGCCGGGGCCTAATTAGCTATAAGGCAGTCGCGCTGCGAACGGCCGCGCTGACGGCGACATGTTTGCCTCGTTTCAAGGGAGAAATTTAAGCCTTGTCTGAATTTTGGGATAAGACAGTCCTGTGTCCCTACCTTAAGATTTTGATATATTGGGGGTTTAGTATTCAGTTATATCTCGGTGACAGTACACGTATCCATGTGTTACTAACCAGTACTAGACTAGAACATGTGTCTTTCCGAAAGGCACTCCATTTATATTTGATTTATTGGGGGTTAAGTATTCAGTTATATCACTGTGGCAGTACACATATACATGTATACATGTGTTACTAACCAGTACTAGACTAGAACATGTGTCTTTCCGAAAGTTACTCCATTTATATTTGATATATTGGGGGTTTAATATTCAGTTTTATCACGGCGACATTACACGTATCCATGACCAATGTGTTACCAATTAGTACAGCTTGATTTAAATTCTCCAGCATTCGTACATTTCCCACGTGGATTAGGTCAACGTTTCGTTTTCCAAATAAATAAAACTTGGGTATATCTGCTCCCCAACAACACTTTCTGATTTAGTATTCTGACCGTATGTTCCAACGTAATAAAGACTTGGCAAGCGAATAATTCATTTATTTTTCCATCGATTTCAAAGAAAATTGGCTCAGATTGAGTCAATTATTATTCGATCAACATGCAGTCCTTTTCATAAAACGTGAAAATAAGGTTTTGAACCGAGGTAGCAGCTTTCAGCAAATGACGACCGGACATGCTTATTGTAATTTAGAACACGCAGCGAGTAACGAAGAATGTCCTTTATCAAACTCAACTGGATTTGAGAGTTGTGGCACTTCATGTCTTTGCAGGCTTCCAAGCCATAATCGAGGTCATTACTGCAACTCGCCAGACATATGAGATAACATGCATACACTAAACTGCTTACTTGTTCTTACGAACGGATGTCATTTCATATAAGGGTAAAAGGAACAAAGAGATCAACGAATCTACATTTATATACACAATTAAAACAACAAGTCTGTAAGTGCTAGATATAAAGATACAAAATCTCGAATACATCATGTAAACAAGTGAGCCGTCCCGCAAGAAAACCAACATTGTGGACTCAGCGTAAAATATCGACCAGGATACGCCTAAGCATGCCGCGCAGGCTTACCTGGAGAAACACTTTTCGCCTCCTGTGGATTTTATGTTTCAGGAATCATTACTCAATACCTCTATCCCCCTGAGACGGAATGTGTCGGCCTGGATCAATCTGCGTGGACTGCGCAAGCTGATTAGGGTCGATACATTACGCAGAGGCCATAATGTTGGTTTTCTCACGGGACACGGCTTAAGCATCTTAATAAAACAGTTTAACATATCACTGCTGGAACCGATTTTGTGAAGTCTGTGGTCAACTCAACATTTCTATTTTGATATTTCTAGAAAATTGCTATGGACTCTTCCAAATACAAAGCTAGACACGTTTATTTAAAACAATTTGTTTGTTTGTTTGTTTGGAGTTTAACGCCGCTTTCAACAGCTTTGGTCATATCATGGCGGTCAGTGCACCTACCCATGTTTTCCTGGCTTTCCCACACCAGTACTTACACAACAATCTTTCGAAGCCACTGACTACTTTCTCACATAGATCAGAGGTGAGATGCAATGGAAAACATCGCCCGAAAGAATGTCGCCGCAACCGGGTATCGAACCCGTGACCTCCAGATCACGAGTCAAATACGCTACCAACTGAGCTACCCGACCGGGTCTTATTTAAAACAAATCAGTATTGAAAAGGTTAAGGTTGAACATATCCATATATGTATTTTTTAAATACGCTCGTTTTCTATGTGTTTAGTTATATACCACAAATATCGACATAATTTAGTTTTTTAAAAGAGCAATTATTTTCAGACTGCATACTTGTATAGTCGGTACTTGTCACAACCTTTCCTCGAGATGATGATAAAGATCATTTGTATTTTTAGTCTAAATATATATACTAAAAGTATGATAGTTGACATAAACTGTTGACGGGTTATTTAGATAACGATCATTGTATGTTCAGTCTAAATATACATACTAATAGTATGATAGTTGACAAACACTGTTGACGGGTTATTTAGATAACGATCATTGTATTTTCAGTCTAAATATACATACTAATAGTATGATAGCTGACATACACTGTTGACTAGTGATTTAGATAACGATCATTTGTACTTTAAGTCTAAATATACATACTAATAGTATGATAGTTGACATTTACACTTCTGACGGGTGATTTAGATAACGATCATTTGTAACTTCAGTCTAAATATACATACTAATAGAATGATAGCTGACATACACTGTTGACGGGTTATTTAGATAACGATCATTTGTATTTTCAGTCTAAATATACATACTAATAGAATGATAGTTGACATACACTGTTGACGGGTTATTTAGATAACGATCATTGTATTTTCAGTCTAAATATACATACTAATAGTATGATAGTTGACATACACTGTTGACGGGTTATTTAGATAACGATTATTTGTATGTTCAGTCTAAATATACATACTAATAGAATGATAGTTGACATACACTGTTGACGGGTTATTTAGATAACGATCATTTGTATGTTCAGTCTAAATATACATACTAATAGAATGATAGTTGACATACACTGCTGACGGGTTATTTAGATAACGATCATTTGTATTTTCAGTCTAAATATACATACTAATAGAATGATAGTTAACATACACTGTTGACGGGGCGTAGTTATTTACAATAATCCATAACATTGCTTGTGGTGTTCCTTTCCTTCATAATAACGTTCTCGATTGAATTGACATTTAAAACATTGTGGGAAAGGAAGAAACTGTCAATAATGAAGACTTTCTTTCTACCATTTTACACTCACATGTACATATATTTACCGGCTGTTAAACCAGACTGGAATATCTGAAGCATTCACGTTTGAACAATGACGAAATGATATATAGGATAATTAATTATCAGAATGCGTTTCTGGCGTGTGATATTTATCAATAAAATTTGGAAAAGGAACAAAGAGCTCATTTGAGTTACTAGCCATTCCATCAAAAGAAACTTTCTTTTGTGTCTCGAAATAGTTTTGTTTCACGGGAAAAAGGTAAGTTTTCGCCGAAAATAAAACAGTTATATACAAGCTTGTAAACTAACTAGAATTGTTTTTGCAAAAAACAGATGTCTCCCCTCAAATATCTGTCAAAATCTCTCAAAACATTCCAACCTATAAACATGTGACCCAAGTTTCATGAAAATCCTTCAAGCCGTCTCGGAGATATGGAGCGGACACGAAATAAAGCCTCAAACCTTTGACCTTCAAGTGTGACCTTGACCTTGACCCTATATTGTCGAGACGCGGGTTCTGCACGTCGCCTTGATGAGGTGAACATGTGACCCAAGTTTCATGAAAATCCTTCAAGCCGTCTGGGAGATATGGAGCGGACACGAAATAAAGCCTCAAACCTTTGACCTTCAAGCGTGACCTTGACCTTGACCCTATATTGTCGAGACGCGGGTTCTGCACGTCGCCTTGATGAGGTGAACATGTGAGCCAAGTTTCATGAAAATCCTTCAAGCCGTCTTGAGCGGACACGATTTCGGACAGACGGACAGACAGACGGAAGGACAGACAGAGAGACGCCCAGGACAAAAACAATATATCTCCCCTGTATACTGGGGGAGACATAATGATTGATTGGTATAACACCGTTGTCAACGGCATTTTAGTTATATTACAGCGGCTGGTACACTAATGATTAATCATAATTAAACACCGTTTTCAACGACATTTCAGTAATATCACGGTGGCTTGTACACTAATGATTTATTGTAATTTAACGCCGTTTTCAACGATATTTCAGTAATATCACGGCGGCTTGTAAACTAATGATTTATTGTAATTTAACGCCGTTTTCAACGATATTTAAGTAATATCACGGCGGCTTGTAAACTAATGATTTATTGTAATTTAACGCCGTTTTCAACGATATTTCAGTAATATCACGGCGGCTTGTAAACTAATGATTCATTGGAATTTAACGACGTTTTAAACGATATTTCAGTAATATCACGGTGGCTTGTACACTAATGATTTATTGGAATTTAACGTTTTCAACGATGTTTCAGTAATATCACGGTGGCTTGTACAATAAGTGGGTGTACAAGAACCGCGCTCCAGGAAACCTTTCCCCAACCCCAACAAACGTGTGGTTTCTGTAGATGCAGATCAGCTTGTTCATTCACACGATATGATCTTGATCTGTTTATAAATGTGTTGTTTCAACAGACGTTTCTGATAAGCAGTTTAAATTTGGTAACATATACTAGATGTGCAGACATTTCTTTATTTACACACGCCACTGTTTTTAAACAACATAGGAAATGTAGAACTTGCTTATTACACACATTCTTCTACTGTTTAGTGTAAACACCCAGATTTGTCTAGAACTTTCCGATATGGGATCATTTGTGAATATCGTATGAAGGAAAATTTAGTCGATATCACTAATATGTCATACAAGTCGTTTACAGCAATAGCTTTCTAGTACGCACAGTGTATGAAGGTACATATTAATGGGATAAAATGAGAGTTGACAAACACTTTTGGAGTGGAGTAGTTAGTTAGAAAACATTTTTGGAAAAGGTGTTCACTATTTTGATTTGTCTGGTTATATAGCCAGTATATACAACAACAATAAATCTACAAAAGTGTTTGTATTGTTCTGTTCCTTCATGATGACGTTCTCGATGACTTTGAACAATGTACACATAAAACATTGTGGAAAAGGACGAAACTGTAAATAGTGAGACCATTTTACTTTCTTCCCTCCGCTTACATATGTGTATCGTCTGTCAAACATGTACAACTCTTTACGGCAATATAATGTCTGGCTTGCACGAGTTTATCTAGTCCTGAATATAATCAGCTTTGTATCCGTGTCAGCCGTCGTAAGTAAAATAATCACTAGACAACCATCACTCTGTCTGTACGATATACACCATGGGTAGTTCATCCCGTCTTTCTCTGACAACAAAATCTTCTCCTTACCACCCCCATGTCGGACTACATGTACATTGTGAGAATCCGCTCCACACACTAACAGGTTATCTTCTCCATCAACATACATTCCGAGCGGTGTTATCAAGTCTCTGTCAGAGTACTGGTATATCACCTGACCTTGATTGTTTAAACATGTTACAATGTGAGTGGCCACATCAGAGACAAACACTTTACTCCCGTTCCTGTTTACTGTTACATAGCTAGGACGTGTAAACATGTATTTACCTTTTTCCTCTCCCAACCTTCTCTGTAGTTTACCGGCCATGTTGAGTACTCGTACTTCACCATTACCGGGATTATCATGACAGGTAACGTAGATCTCGTCACCATAAACATCCACACCATAACCTTGTCTATCCATCTTCAATGTTGTCTTCACCACCATATCAGGGAATACTCTTACACGCTGGAGTTGTTTACTTTGTGTAACTATGACGTCAGTGTCGTTGATAGCAGACACGTCTCCTGTCGGAATAGCTGACTGGGATACAAACTGGAAGTTTTTATCAAACAGTTTTAGACCGTCCGTGTGACAGGCGAGTACAAGATGTCCGTCAGACATGAATGTACATCCATAGATTATTTCTGTTTTCACATTTATCCCCTGTTTGTCCTTAACAGACATGTTCAGTATGGAGGTCCGGTTCTGGCCGGTATTAAGAAGCTGGTTGTTAGCAACAGTCCCGAGTGATTGTAATTGTTGGATCATGTCAGTTAGAACGTCATTGGGTTGAAAACGAATGTCTATTGGGTAAATGTCTTTCTGTACATTGTCAATGATATGTTCACATTCACTTGCTTGTGAAGACGCCTTTTTCATTCCGACAAACATGACGTCATTTTCCCGCGTTTTCTGACATTCAGATAAAGATTTGTTCAGATCCCCGATTTGACGTAAAATGCCATCGGCTAAAGTCACATGACCTTCTATGTCTTTATTCATCTTCTCATCAATGTTTCGGATTTCGGAAGACATTTCTTTTTCGAGTTGATCCAGTTTGTCGTTAATATCCCTGCGTAAATGATGCATGCCACTGAAACATTTCTTTATCTGAGTTTTCACGGTTGACTTAGCAAAGTGTCTGTTCTTTTTAAAGTCCTCATATCTAGATGTTAAGTCCCTCAGACTTTTAACGACTTTCTTCAGCTCCTCTTCAACATATTTTAATCGAGCACTGTGCCTAGTGACAGCGCCTGTATCGCAAGTTGTATGACCGGTAAGTTTACAAGCAGAACAAATGACCTCGTCGTGAGTGGTACAGTAGATATCAAGTAACGTTGTTCTGTGTGTATCACAGAACATAAACGGTAACGTTGGATTTGTCCTTGTGGATCCAGATGGAACGTTACTCCCTGTCATAAGTGTGTGGTCTCTAGATGCCCTAGACCCTCTATGTGCCTTATCACATGACTGACACAGGTACTCACAGCATATGGTACAGTAGGATATAGCCTCTAATGTTTCACCGCTTGACAAACATATGTCACAGTCAGTGTTGGGTATTTCATCAGAACCTTCATAGAACGAGTGGGATCCAGATGCCATGCTGGTGGTGTATGAATTTGTTACTACGTTTCCTGAAATGTATGTATTAACAAGGGTTATTACCTGAATGTTTATTATATCAGGGTTAAAGTTGACGTACAATTTAAACGTTTAATGAACTACGGCATAGAAGTCATAGTAACACTACAGTAAATGTATGTATTAACAAGGGTTATTACCTGTGTTTTATTATAGCCAGGTTAAAGTTGACGTACAATTTAAATGTTCAATATACTACAGCATCGAAGTTATAGTAACAATACAGTAAATGTATGTATTAACAAGAGTTACATGTATTACCTGTGTTTTATCATAGCCAGGTTAAAGGTGAAAAACAACTTAAATGTACAATGTACAGTACTACGGCATCGAAGTTATAGTAACAATACAGTAAATGTATGTATTAACAAGGGTTATAACATGTGTTTTATTATAGCCAGGTTAAAGGTGAAAAACAACTTAAATGTACAATGTACAGTACTATGGCATCGAAGTTATAGTAACACTACAGTAAATGTATGTATTAACAAGGGTTATAACATGTGTTTTATTATAGCCAGGTTAAAGGTGAACAAGAGGGCCATGATGGCCCTGGATCGCTCACCTTAATTATACAATGTACTGCAATGCAAAACATATCAAGACAATTATTCTGAATGCAACCTCCACAGTGTTAACAATATTTTCCTTCATTTGGCCTAGTGATCTGTATTTCTTTTACCTGATATGAGCCATATTCCAACATGGACTAGATATCATCAAGACAACATTCTGACAAAGTTTCAACTTGCTCAAAGTAAAAATGCGGCCTCCGGAGTTTAAACAATATTATCCTTTATTGACCTAGTTTCTGATCCAATATGACCCCTATTCGAACTTGACCTAGATAAAATTCAGACAAACATTCTGACTAAATTTCAAGCTGCTGAAGCAAAAAATGTGGCATCCAAAGTATTCACAAGATTTTTCTTCAATTTGATCTAGTGACCTAGTTTTTGACCCAGCATGACCCATATTCTAACTTGGCCTACATATCATCAAGAAAAACATTCTGATAAAATTTCATCATGCTGAAATTAAAAATCCAGTATCCAGAGTGTTAACAAGATTACCCATGCGGCTCCTACAGA
Organism: Serripes groenlandicus; assembly: GCA_031761405.1. Classification (NCBI taxonomy): domain Eukaryota; kingdom Metazoa; phylum Mollusca; class Bivalvia; order Cardiida; family Cardiidae; genus Serripes; species Serripes groenlandicus. The sequence goes on from JASEVX010000014.1 coordinate 6,332,705, forward strand.
GTTAACAAGATTTTCCCTCAATTTGGCCTAGTGACCTGGTTTCTGATTCAATATAATCCATATTTAAACTTGACCTAGATATCTTTAAGACAAACATTCTGACAAAATTTCAAGCTGCTGAACCAAAAAATGCGGCATCCAAAGTGTTAAGAAGATTTTCCTACAATTTGGCCTAGTGACCTAGTATTCTAAAAGCTACCTTATCTTTGATGATGGATGTGTATATTCTTAAAGTTACTTTATCTTTAATCATGGATGTATTTATTCTCAAAGTTACCTTATCATTTATCATGGATGTGTATATTCTCAAGTTATCTTATCTTTTATCATGATGTGTATATTCTCAAAGTTACCTTATCATTTATCATGGATGTGTATATTCTCAAGTTATCTTATCTTTGATCATGGATGTGTATACTCTCAAAGTAACCTTATCATTTATCATGGATGTGTATATTCTTAAAATTACCTTATCTTTGATGATGGATTTGTATATTCTCAAAGCTACCTTATCTTTGATGATGGATGTGTATATTCTCAAAGTTACCTTATCTGTGATTATGGATGTGTATATTCTGAAAGTTACCTTAACTTTGATCATGGATGTGTATATTCTAAAAGTTACTTTATTTTTGATCATGGATGTGTATATTCTCAAAGTTACTGTATCTTTGATCATGGATGTGTATATTCTCAGTTACCTTATCTTTTACCATGGATATGCCATATTCTAAAAGTTACCTTTTTTTTATCATGGATGTGTATATTTTCAAAGTTACCTTATCTTTGATCATGGATGTGTATATTCTCAGTTACCTTATCTTTGATTATGGATGTGTATATTCTTAAAGTTACTTTATCTTTAATCATGGATGTATTTATTCTCAAAGTTACCTTATCATTTATCATGGATGTGTATATTCTCAAGTTATCTTATCTTTGATCATGGATGTGTATATTCTCATAGTAACCTTATCATTTATCATGGATGTGTATATTCTCAAACTTAACTTATCTTTGATCATGGATGTGTATATTCTCAAAGTTACCTCATCTTTGATCATGGATGTGTATATTCTCAAAGTTACCTTATCATTTATCATGGATGTGTATATTCTCAAAGTTACTTTATCTTTAATCATGGATGTATTTATTCTCAGTTACCTTATCATTTATCATGGATGTGTATATTCTCAAGTTATCTTATCTTTGATCATGGATGTGTATATTCTCAGTTACCTTATCTTTGATTATGGATGTGTATATTCTAAAAGTTATACCTTATTTTTGATCATGGATGTGTATATTTTCAAAGTTACCTTATCTTTGATCATGGATGTGTATATTCTCAGTTACCTTATCTTTGATTACGGATGTGTATATTCTCAAAGTTGCCTTATCATTTATCATGAATGTGTATAGTCTCAAAGTTACTTTATCTTTAATCATGGATGTATTTATTCTCAAATTTACCTTATCATTTATCACGGATGTGTATATTCTCAAGTTATCTTATCTTTGATCATGGATGTGTATATTCTCAAAGTAACCTTATCATTCATCATGGATGTGTATATTTTCATAGTTACCTTATCATTTATCATGGATGTGTATATTCTCATAGTTACCTTATCTTTCATCATGAATGTGTATATTCTCAAAGTTACCTTATCTTTGATCATGGATGTGTATATTCTCAAAGTTACCTTATCATTTATCATGGATGTGTATATTCTCAAAGTTACCTTATCTGTTATCATGGATGTGTATATTCTCAAAGTTACATTATCATTTATCATGCACATGTTTCATGCCAATTCAATTGCTCAAATTTCAAAAGAAAACATTTAATGCAGAGTTTCTCCATTAATGTGTTAATAACAATGACATGATAGTATGTAACCCGAACTGCGCGAGCTCAGTTGGTAGCGACACCGGCTCTATATCAAAGGATTGTGAGTTCGAACCCAAGCCCGGCCCATATTCTTTTTGACGTTTCACAAATGTCAATGCGACAAACAGCATTCGTCTTCCCCTTATGGGATAGATTTTTGTTTGTTTGTTTGTTTGGAGTTTAACGCCGCTTTCAACAGCTTTGGTCATATCACGGCGGTCAGTGCACCTACCCATGTTTTCCTGGCTTTCCCACACCAGTACTTACACAACATTCTTTCGAAGCCACTGACTACTTTCTCACATAGATCAGAGGTGAGAGGCAATGGAAAACATCGCCCGAAAGAATGTCGCCGCAACCGGGTATCGAACCCGTGACCTCCAGATCACGAGTCAGATACGCTACCAATTGAGCTACCCGGCCGGGTCTTATGGGATAGAAAGCTATATTGTAAAGAAGCCAGTTGCATGGAAATACTTGTGTGATAAAATCAGGAGACACATATGTAGATGAACTGGCCATCTAGATATAACGGAGCGATTGGTGGAAACGGCATTAAACTCCAAATTAACGATATAACGAATGGCGGACATTAGCCACTCAGGACATTCTCCCCTTCCTTAAAAAGTGCATGGGCGGACATTCTCTCCTTCGTCTTTTTCACATGGCGGACATTCTCCCTTTCATCAGTTTGTGCATGGCGGACATTAGCCCCTTCACACGTGAACATTCTCCCCTTCATCATTAATTGAACAATTTCCATTAAAAATATTTAATCCGCAATTGTTTTTTGTTTAACAGTTTGCCTTTAAATCCCCAATTAACAGTTTGACTATAATTACCTATAATAGACATACAGTCATTAAACGTGTACATATACTTGTAAATGGCCAATGGTACTTATGTGCTGACTTGCCTGAATTAAATTGAATTGAATTGAATTGAATTAAACAATTAAATGAATTAATTTCATTGATGTTCGGACTTAAAACATGGGCCGACTTTCACACAGAGGTGCTCCCAGGAGGATGTGTGTCACCTTTCGTGGTCTTGTCAGAAAATTATAATTTTTGACAGAAAAGGGGCAATAACTCTGATATAAAAATATTTGGATTATCCCCCTATTGTGAACCAATCACACACATTGATATAAACAGTTGTCAGAAGTTTCAATGTAATCCTTTGAGTAGAAAAAAAGTTATTTGAAAACGTGACGAAAAAGTGTGACTACGGACAGACGGACACACAGAGAGACAGAAAAAGTGTGACAACAGATGGACGCCGGACAAAAAAAAGTAATCCCTTAGTGCCTACCATGCTATGCAGGTGACACACAAACAGAAGTCCCTTTCAGAGTTCTTGAACACTATTGGTTCTAACATTAGACTTTCAAAATAACTTAAGGACTTATAGATCTATATAAGTGAAATAGCTTTTGCTGTGTTCTTTCCCTGTGCTTATTTTTTAGTATGTGCTATTCCGTGTGCTTATTCATATTTGAAAATAAAGTATATTGTAAAAATGTGATTTCAGCAGAGAACTTAAGAACATATTGAGACAGAAGGAGTTATTGCTCAAAACTAGCAATATCTCCTTTTCTCAAAACATAAATCCCCTAAGTTTACTAATTAGAATAGGTACTTTCCATACTATTGCCTTGGTGTAGTCAATGTCGTCTTGGGTATCGTGTATGTGGAATTGGGGGATTTAAACACAAAACAATTGCGGATTAAATATTTTTAATAAATCCGATAATTGTTCAATTAAGAAAATATATGTATAGGCAAACTGTTGAAGGGGCTAATGTCCGCCATGTTATTAATGATGAAGGGGAGAATGTCCGCCATGTTATTAATGATGAAGGGGAGAAGGTCCGCCATGCACAAACTGACGAAGAGGAGAATGTCCGCCATGTGAAAAAGACGAAGGGGAGAATGTCCGCCATGTTATTAATGAAGTGGAGAAGGTCCGCCATGCACAAACTGACGAAGAGGAGAATGTCCGCCATGTTATTAATGATAAAGTGGAGAAGGTCCGCCATGCAAAAACTGATGAAGAGGAGAATGTCCGCCATGTTATTAATGATGAATGGGAGAAGGTCCGCCATGCAAAAACTGATGAAGAGGAGAATGTCCGCCATGTTATTAATGATGAAGGGGAGAAGGTCCGCCATGCACAAACTGTTGAAGAGGAGAATGTCCGCCATGTTATTAATGATGAAGGGGAGAAGGTCCGCCATGCACAAACTCACGAAGGGGAGAGTGTCCGCCATGCACAAACTGATGAAGAGGAGAATGTCCGCCATGTGAAAAAGACGAATGGGAGAATGTCTGCCTATGCACTTTTTGATGAAGGGGAGAATGTCCGGAGTGGCAAATGTCCGGTTACCGATATAACAGAGAAAGAAAAGTCCATAATATTTGCGTTTACACAAATAATCTAAACACGTAAGTAAATATTACACAGGATGAAAGGATAAACAAATTATTGAAACGTATTTTGTTCATATTAACTTTCCAATTACCATCTGCTGAAGGGCATAGGCATTACATATTTATGGAATAGAATATGACAACTAAGAAGACTTACTTGGTTCATATTCAGTCAATGTAGTTTCTGGTTTAATTGTAGCCAGTATTCATATCTGAATTAAGAACAAAACTGGTTTGTTAAATATATTACACAAACTGGCTATCGTTGAGGGTATATCGTCATGTGCATGTGCAATGATCTATTACCTTTTCTTATATACCATAACAAGTACATCAGATGACTTTGAAAACAGCCAGTCAAAGTTATAAAACAATAATCGTATATGTTTTAATAGAGTATAAAACATTTTGTCAAAAGGAGAATAGGCTCATATGTAGTATTTTCATATTGCGTCAAAATGTTTCAAACGTCTTCTGCTGTAGATAAAAAGGGTGTTTCAAACGTCTTCTGCTGTAGGTAAAAAGGGTTAAGTCACGAGGTTGAACAGTTTCATTGAATGCACTGTCAAACCCTTCGCCGCAGTGATTACATCAATATGTATACCTCTGCTGTATATGATTGTTTTTGTTTGACATTCAGATTCTTCTTAGGTTAAGAGCCAGACTGCCCTTGAAAAAGTGTTTCTCAATTAACACAGGGAGTATATATCACGGAAAAGGCTCATGAGGAATTTGAACCGATTAATCAATGTATATTGTACAACAACTTACAGTAAACAATGTTAAGGCTAATAGATAAGAGATAAATGATATTTGATACATGCAGTTGTAGTACATGTATACCGTTATTATGTTAACCCTTCCCCACAAGTAGACACATTTTACACTTCTGCAGCGTTTGAATACATTTGTCTAGCCAGAAATTGTTCCTAATCAGTAATTTCTCTCTTATAACAATATTTTCAGTAAGTATTCTTTAATTTGTAAATTGTTTACATATTAGCTTTGCTTATATGAATTCATAGTTGTAACCAAACAGTGTCAGGGTGAGAAACTAAGAAAACCCGAAGACAGGACGTGGTTTATTATCGTTAAAAGCTCAAATAAAAAGAATCATAAAATAATGACTGTTCATTGGTTCTAACCAGTATAAATGTGCAACTTGGATAGGGAATTGACTTTGCTGCAGATCTGCCCTGGTTCATTAGATTCTACGCATTCACACCGATGGACCCACCAATTAATCACTAATAATTATAAACTGATCCATTGGTTAAATGAATACATATTGGTATTAACTAAATCTGATCTTTATCCATAATGAATTAACAATAACACGATCTTAACCATCACTAGAATGTCTGCCTCAAGGCGACGCAAGAGTACAATATATATGAACAGAGAATATGATCAGTGGTTCTACATATAAGAGAAGCAGATAAACGAAAGACGATACATACTGCTCACAACTTCATATTTGACTAGATAAGTGCGTTTAACATTGGGTACGAAACAAAATCCTAGTTTCATTTTAGGCAATAAGAAGCATTGAATATGTCTGACATATGGAAAGAATGTTGCAAGGGGCTTAACAACTATTTATATAATCATATGCTTTTGAGGATACAGCTCAAACTTACATTATGGCTCGGCAAAACACTCCGAGTCTGCACATTTTGGTTGTCAAACATGAACGGTTCCCGAACGGTAACTCTAACTGCAAATAAATCTAATGTTTCGTCCCAATGTGGTTTCGTGACAATAGTCGTGTAATGTAGATTACGTGTATGTGACCAAGATTTAAATTATACACTTTTCACAGGATATCGAATAGCAAACTTACTTTAAAACGAGTGATGGTGGAAACGTCGAATGTCGATAATGTCGAATTGATAAAACAGGACAAAATGGGAGTGGAAACGTCGGAAAGGAAAATGTATAGCCTATGATGATGGTTTGGGGTTAATCAATTTTACCCTCGCCATTCGGCATAAAGCCATTTGGCGAACAATGTATAGCCTATTTATAATTGTTTTAATTATATACTACAATTAAGAGTTTCCACTCCCATTTAAGAAGTGATATTTGTAATATTTATTTTTGTCTTGTTTGTATAGTTAACTGAAGTGATATTTGATATATTTATTTAGAGTTGTGCAATTAAATAAAAAGAATGAAATGACGGCATAATTAATGAATTTGTTTGTTGTAACTTTAAAAATAATTGTTGTACCAATTATGAATTGTATATGATAGATAGATAGATAGATAGATTTTAATCGACTTATACAAATACATGTATCTCATCATTTACTTATGTGTTATAAGTTGTTCTTTATATTGTCGTATCCATTATTAAACTTTGTCATGTTTGTTGCAGCTTTGAAAATAAATGGTTTAATGTATTACTTATTTGGTTACACACTGTTAAAATCCTTGTGAAAAGTGTTTAGACTAGATATTTGGTTACATACTGTTAAAATCCTTGTGAATAGTGTTGTAGTAGATATTTGGCTACATGCTGTTAAAATCCTTCTTTCCAGTGTTTAGAGAAGATATCTGGTTACATATTATTAAAATCCTTGTGACCAGTGTTTAGAGTAGTTAGTGGGTTACATACTGTTAAAATCCTTGTGACCAGTGTTTGGAGTAGATATTTGGCTACATACTGTTAAAATCCTTGTGACCATTGTTTAGAGTAGATATTTGGCTACATACTGTTAAAATCCATGTGACCAGTGTTTGAAGTAGATACTTGGTTACATACTGTTAAAATCCTTGTAACCAGTGTTTAGAGTAGATATTTGGTTACATACTGTTAACAGCTGTGTGAACAGTGTTTAGAATAGATATTTGGTTACATACTGTTAAAATCCTTGTGACCAGTGTTTGGAGTAGATAGTTGGCTATATTGTTAAAATCCTTGTGACCAGTGTTTAGAGTAGATATTTGGTTACATACTGTTAAAATCCTTGTGACCAGTGTTTAGAGTAGATATTTGGTTACATACTGTTAACATTCTTGTGACCAGTGTTTAGAGTAGATATTTGGTTACATACTGTTAAAAACTTTGTGACCAGTGTTTATAGTAGATATTTGGTTACATACTGTTAAAATCCTTGTGACCAGTGTTTGGAGTAGATATGTGGTTACATACTATTTAAATCCTTGTGAAAAGTGTTTATACTAGATATTTGGTTACATACTGTTATAATCCTTGTGAACAGTGTCGATAGTAGATACTTGGCTCAGACTGTTAAAATCCTTTTTTGCAGTGTTTAGGGTAGATATTTGGTAACATACTGTTAAAATCCTTGTGACCAGTGTTTAGGGTAGATATTTGGTAACATACTGTTAAAATCCTTGTGACCAGTGTTTAGAGTAGATATTTGGTTACATACTGTTAAAATCATTGTGACAAGTGTTTAGAGTAGATATTTGGTTACATACAGTTAAAATCCTTGTGACCAGTGTTTGGAGTAGATATTTGGTTACATACTGTTAAAATCCTTGTGAAAAGTGTTTATACTAGATATTTGGTTACATACTGTTATAATCCTTGTGAACAGTGTTGATAGTAGATATTTGGCTACATACTGTTAAAACCCTTCTTTCCAGTGTTTAGAGTAGATATTTGGTAACATACTGTTAAAATCCTTGTGACCAGTGTTTATAGTAGATATTTGGTTTACACAACATACTGTTAAAATCCTTGTGACCAGTGTTTAGACTAGATATTTGGTTACATACAGTTAAAATCCTTGTGACCAGTGTTTGGAGTAGATATTTGGTTACATACTGTTAAAATCCTTGTGAAAAGTGTTTATACTAGATATTTGGTTACATACTGTTATAATCCTTGTGAACAGTGTTGATAGTAGATATTTGGCTACATACTGTTAAAATCCTTCTTTCCAGTGTTTAGAGTAGATATTTGGTTGCATACTGTTAAAATCCTTGTCAACAGTGTTGATAGTAGATATTTGGCTACATGCTGTTAAAATCCTTCTTTCCAGTGTTTAGAGTAGATATTTGGTTACATACTGTTAAAATCTGTGTGACCAGTGTTTAGAGTACATTGTATCTACCTGATTCTATTCCTAGTGAATGGGACGACAACCTGAGCTTGGAAATGTTTGAACGCCACTTATGAGGTAAAATGTCTTAATACTTTTCCATACCAGTATCACCTGAAATAAATCTATATGTAATTAATACACTGCAAGTATCAACTTTTTACCATCTATTGTTTGATAACACTCATCAATCAGCCTCTTTTTTATGAAAATGATAATGATTTACATTCATGGTTTTTACAAAGATTGAAGTTCTTTCATAAGTCTGTTTTCTATTACAATAAATGGTTCATGAATAGCTTCGAATCGATTCCTATGGAACGCCTTTAATGTCTTAGCATGTTGTATTGTATTATACGCAGTACATGTTCATGTATACGAGATACATATTTCAGTTGACATGGTACTTTGTTCATGATATGCAGTGCATTTCGATATGAAGAAGTGAGTGGTCACACTATTATTTTATTTTAGATAAGTATCAACATAAACTGGTAACATAAACAAAAATAAAAAATATTTTGAAAATATGTCTCAAATATATGCCTGTTTATCGGTCGTGGACGTCAAAACACTTTCTCCTCAGTTCGTCACCTAGTTTCATATTGCAAAAATAACGGGATGTAAAATATAAACTTAGAACAGTTTTGACGAGTTATGCAGACAAAAAATGTCGCTCGAAAAATTGATTTCTTATACGTCACGAAACGAGTGCAAGGGACGAATGTAGGAGAAATAAAACATGCACTAAAGCTTTGCCAGATTTTTTATTCACTTTCTTCGATGTCACAGCGACTCGATCTTGACACTAGGTCAACATTTCGAAAGAATGCTAAAACACCTAATATTTTAGATAGATAGCTAATATAACACACTTAAATGATTAAATATATGTGATATTAAATGTTTATTTGGCCTCAAACAAATTAAGAAAAGAACAAACTCTGATAAACAATAATTTTAGAAATAAAGAAAATTTGGTCTTTCGCACCCAATTAATTTCATACTTGCCACCTTTTAAATAGTAAACTGGCATTTCTCTTGCGCTATACATATATGGTATGCATCAATGATTTAAATAAACAATTAAGCTGATACGGTGTCTCAAATGTGGTCTACTTTTTAAACATATGAGGATAGATTTTAACATCGGTGAAATATTTATTATATATTTTTTATTGAAAAGGAGGAAGTTCATGTCTTCAGCAATTTAACCGTTTTCTCAATGTTTTAAAAGGTTAAAGGTTTTCATTGTTGCTTCAGAAATGGAAAGGGTTAAATAGCTTTTTATTGCATGTAGATTTAAATCCCAAATTGTATTTGTTGTGGTTTTATTGACAAATACAAAAAATCCAAAATTCTGACCAAAAGAAATCCTGAAATTTGTATGTAGAATTTCAAAAATCCTGGAATTAGTCCTTAATGAAAACATTATGTGTATGCTTAGACTAATGAAAGTCAAGAATGCATGTGTGTTAAAAAATATAAATTAATGCAGTCTTTTCCGGCGACATTGATGCCTTGCATCAACTTTCTCTTGTTCTTCTTGTTATATAACTTCATCATCATCATCAGCAAGTGTTTATAATCATTCTCGCCAAAGGCTTGACAATTATCAGTTCTCCAGATAAAGTTCATATAGAAGATCAAGGACGTAATATTCTCTATATATACAACAAGTACGGTCTATAATTGTGATATACATGCATTCATTTACTTACAAAAATTAAGTTCTATAATTGTTATACATGTATGCCTTTATATACTTAAAGTAGGGACCTCTGGATCACGTGGTCAGAGTTCTACCACTTAATACTTTCCCTCATACGACAGTTCTGCAGCAGACGACTTTGAACATATTTTGTCAAAAAATGGAAAATTACTATAATTGAACGGATAACCTATGACTAAAAGTGGAAAACATTGTGGCAAAAAGGAAAAATTGCTCGTTTTAAGCAATTTCGTTTTTTGTAACTATGTTTTCAAAAAGCCGTCTGCTACAGAGGCGTCAGAAAGCGTCTATATGAGGGAAAGGGTTAACCATTATCTTCACATCATTCGAATCGACTCCATTTGTTTACATTCAATAGGAATATATTTTGCGTCAGTAAGACAACAATAATGCTGTTATTCGTTTTAAAGCAATGGCTGTAAACACTGTCCCGCATACGACAAAATTCAGACATCAACCCACAATGTAGTTCGTACCCCGTCTTACTATGATAAATTAGAACTTCTGGCATGAACTAACAATGTAGTTGGTACCCGTCTTACTATCGCAGATGAGTAAATAATGTAGTCTGGTACCCGTCTCCTATAGTAAATGAGTACTTCTGGCATGAACCAATGATGTACTTGGTACCCGTCTTACTATTGTAAATGAGTAAATAATGTAGTCTGGTACCCGCCTACTATAGTAAATGAGTACTTCTGGCATGAACCAACAATGTAGTTGGTACCCGTCTTACTATAGTAAATGAGTAAATAATGTAGTCTGGTACCCGCCTACTATAGTAAATGAGTACTTCTGGCATGAACCAATAATGTAGTTGGTACCCGTCTTACTATAGTAAATGAGTAAATAATGTAGTCTGGTACCCGCCTACTATAGTAAATGAGCACTTCTGGCATGAACCAATAATGTAGTTGGTACCCGACTTACTATAGTAAATGAGTAAATAATGTAATGCAAACATTAAATGCAGAGCTTCTCCATTAATGTGTTAATAATAATGACATGATAGTATGTAACCCGAACTGTGCTAGCTCAGTGTGTAGCGACACCGGCTCTATATCAAAGGATTGGGACTCCCGAGTTCGAACCCCAGCCCGGCCCATATTCTTTTTGACGTTTCACAAATGTCAATGCGACAAACAGCATTCATCTTCCCCTTATGGGATAGAAAGCTGTATTGTAAAGCAGCCAGTTGCATGGAAATACTTGTATGGAATACTTGTGTGAAAAAAATCAGGTAACACATATGTAGATGAACTGGCCGCCTAGATATAACGGAGCGATTGGTGGAAACGGCTTTAAACCCCAAATCAACGATATAACAGAGACAGAAAAGTCCATAATATTTGCGTTTACACAAACAAGAGGGCCATGATGGCCCTATATTCCTCACCTTATTTAATAGAACTTCGATAGTTTTCAAAGTTTTATACTCTAACATATAAGGAAAACAAGCAACCCTCCCTGGTCTGGTGGCCATGTTTTTCAACGGATCGGATTAATTTGAGCAACATTGGTAGAAGGTCACCCAAGGAATATTTGTGCCATATAATTTTTAAATCAGGCAGGTGCTTTTGGACAAGAAGATTTTTAAAGATATTACAATGCACATATTAGGAAAACAAGCCCCGCCCCTGGAGGTCAAGTTTTTCAATAGATCGGATTAATTTGAACAATCTTGGTAGAAGGTCCCCCAAGGAACATTTGTGCCAAATTATCTTTAAATCGGGCCAGTACTTTTGGACAAGAAGATTTTTAAAGATATTACAATGCACATATTAGGAAAACAAGCCCCGCCCCAGGAGGTCTAGTTTTTCAATGGATCAGATTAATTTTAACTATCTTGGTAGAGGGTCCCCCAAGGAACATTTGGGCCAAATTATCTTTAAATCAGACCAGTACTTTTGGACTAGAAGATTTTTAAAGATTTTACAATGCACATATAAGGACAAGCTCCGCCCCCTCGCGGCCATGTTTTTCAACGGATCGGAAATATTTAACAATCTTGGTAAAGGGTGCCCCAAAGAACATTTGTGCAAGATAATTTTCAAATCAAGCCAGTACTTTTGGACAAGAAGATTTTTAAACTTTTAACAATGCACATATTAGGAAAACAAGCTCCGCCCCCTGGCGGCCATGTTTTTCAACGGATAGGAAATATTTGAACAATCTTGGTAAAGGGTGCCCCAAGGAACATTTGTGCAAAATAATTTTCAAATCAGGCCAGTACTTTTGGACAAGAAGATTTTTAAAGTTTTAACAATGCACATATTAGGAAAACAAGCTCCGCCCCCTGGCGGCCATGATTTTCAACGGATAGGAAATATTTTAACAATCTTGGTAAAGGGTGCCCCAATGAACATTTGTGCAAAATAATTTTCAAATCTGGCCAGTACTTTTGGACAAGAAGATTTTTAAAGTTTTAACAATGCACATATAAGGAAAACAATCTCCGCCCCCTGTGGGCCATGTTTTTCAACGGATCAGAAATATTTGAACAATCTTGGTAGAAGATACCCCAAGGAACATTTGTGCAAAATAATTTTCAAATCGGTCCAGTACTTTTGGACAAGAAGATGTTTTAAGATTTGGCAATTTTCCCCTTTTCTGTTGCCGCAGCGACCAAAGTTCTACTTGGAATTAAATTCTTTGAACAACTTTGAAAGAGGACCACTTAAGGACCATTCCTGTGAAGTTATTTTGAAATCTGTCCATTGGTTTAGTAAGAGAAGTCATTTGTAGGAAATTGTTATCAGACGGTCAGACGACGCCGGACGCTGAGTGATCACAAAAGCTCACCTTGCACTTCGTGCTTAGGTGAGCTAATAATCTAAACACGAAAGTAAATATTACACAGGATGAAGTGATAATAAAATGATTAAAACGTATTTTGTTCAAATTAAATTTCCAATTACCCTCTGCTGAAGGGTGTATGCATTACATATTTATAGAATAGAATACGAAAACTAAGAAGTCTTACTTGGATTATATTTCAGCCAATGTAGTTTCTGGTTTGTAGCCACTATTCTTAGCTGAATTAAGAAAATCAAAACTGGTTTGTTAAATATATTACACAAACTGGCTATCGTTGAGGGTATATCGTCATGTGCATGTGCAATGATCTATTACCCTTTCTTAGATACCATAACAAGTACATCAGATGACTTTGAAAACAGCCAGTCAAAGTTATAAAATAATAAACGTATATGTTTTAATAGAGTATAAAACATTTTGTCAAAAGGAGAATAGGCTCATATGTAGTATTTACATATTGTGTCAAAAATATTTCAAACGTCTTCTGCTGCAGGTAAAAAGGGTTAAGTCGTGAGGTTGAATAGTTTCATAGTATGCACTGTCAAAACCCTTTGCCGCAGTGACTACATCAATATGTATCCTTCTGCTGTATACGATTGTTTTTGTTTGACATTCAGATTCTTCTTAGGTTAAGGGCCAGACTGCCCTTGAAAAAGTGTTTCTCAATTAACACTGAGAGTATATATCACGGAAAAGGCTCATAAATAATTGGAACCGAATAATCAATGTACATTGTACAACAACTAACAGTAAACAATGTTAAGGCTTATTAATAGATAAGAGAACTAAATGATATACAATAAATGTAGTTGTAGTACATGTATGTATACTGTTATTACGTTAACCCTTTCCCACAAGTAGACACATTTTACACTTCTGCAGCGTTTGAATACATTTGTCTAGCCAGAAATTGTTCCTAATCAGTCATTTCTCTCTTATAACAATATTTTCAATAAGTTTTATTTAATTAGTAAATTGTTTACATATTAGCTTTGCTTATATGAATTCATAGTTGTAACCGAACAGTGTCAGGGCGAGAAACTAAGAAAACCTGATGGCAGGACGTGGTTTATTATCGTTAAAAGCTCAAATAAAGAGAAGCGTAAAATTTACTACTTGTCATATAGACTCATATTAAATGACTGTTCTAACCAGTACAAATGGGTAACTTGGATAGTGAATTGACTTTGTTGCAGACCGATACTGATAATTAATAAGCTGATCCATTGGTTAAATGAATACATATTGGTATTAACTAAATATAAAGAGTGGCATGGTGGTCTAGTGGTTAACACGCTGGACTGCCAATCCAGAGGTCTGGGGTTCAAATCCTGGTCCAGGTTCTGGATTTTTCTGAGGTGCTTTAAGTGGCTCACACTCAACTAGAGGTCAAGTACTGGTCCATTCCAGGAAAAAGTGCCTCGTGTGTATCGGTGCTTTACACTGAGCACGTTAAAGAACCAAGGGGTCTTTTCGGAAAGAGCTAGGGTATCGCACCCGGACTCCCTTGTATCTAATTCTGACTCTTGAATTTATCTGCACCTGTCAGATGTTTGTACACTTCCAAATGGGCCTATAGAAGCTAGAGAGCTTATGCTCGATCAGAGCAATTGGTCTCTATAATTACATTACATAAAGAAATCTGATCTTTATCGATAATGAAATAACAATAACACGATCTTAACCATCATACATCACTAGAAATTCTAGAATGTCTGCCTCAAGGCGACGCAAGAGTACAACATGTATGAACAGAAACTATGATCAGTGGTTCTACTTATAAGAGAAGCAGATAAACGAAAGACGATACATACTGCTCACAACTTCATATTTGACTAGATAAGTGCGTTAAACATTGGGTACGAAACATAATCCTAGTTTCATTTTAGGCAATAAGAAGCATTGAATATGTCTGACATGGAAAGAATGTTGCAAGGAGCTTAACAACTATTTATATAATCATATGCTTTTAGGATGCAGCTCAAACTTACATTATGGATCGGCAAAACACTCCGAGTCTGCACATTTTGTTGCCAAACATGAACGGTAACTCTAAGATACTGCAAATAAATCTAATCTTTCGCCCCAATATGGTTTCGTGACAGTAGTCGTGTAATGTTGATTAAGTGTATGTGAGCAAGATTTAAATAAAGATATCGAATAGCAAAACTTGATGTCTTTCAGTACGAAGTTTTGTGTTCGTCTGCTTTACAGTTTACTACTTAAAACAAGCTGAATTAGAATCAATCTTACTTTAAAACAGCGTAGCCCCTCTATGTCTGGGGTCCGATCAGAATGCAAGCGGTCTTTTTGCCAAGGTTATAAACAGTTGGAGACATTCGCCACTAATGAGAAAATAGTTAAATTGAGAGTCTGTTAAGAGACGTTTTCAAAATGTTCTATAAATAAGACTCGTGTCAAATTCCACCGTTTACGTTTTATTTTAAGTCTGCTGTTCGTTAGCTGTTAAAATCCTTGTGACCAGTGTTTAGAGTAGGTATTTGGTTACGTACTGTTAAAATCCTTGTGACCAGTGTTTAGAGTAGATATTTGGTTACATACTGTTTAAATCCTTGTGACCAGTGTTTAGCGTAGATATTTGGTTACATACTGTTAAAAGCCTTGTGACCACTGTTTAGAGTAGATATTTGGTTACATACTATTAAAATCTTTGTGACCACTGTTTAGAGTAGATATCTGGTTACATACTGTTCAAATCCTTGTAACCAGTGTGTATAGTAGATATTTGGTTACATACTGTTAAAATCCTTGTGACCAGTGTGTATAGTAGATATTTGGTTACATACTGTTAAAATCCTTGTGACCAGTGTGTATAGTAGATATTTGGTTACATACTGTTAAAATCGTTGTGAACAGAGTTTAGAATAGATATTTGACTACATACTTTTAAAATCCGTGTGACGAGTGTTTAGAATAGATATTTGGTTACATACTGTTAAAATCCTTGTGACCAGTGCTAAGAGTAGATATTTGGTTACATACTGTTAAAATCCGTGTGACCAGTGTTTAGAGTAGATATTTGGTTACATACTGTTAAAATCCTTGTGACCAGTGTTTATAGTAGATATTTGGCTACATACTGTTAAAATCCTTGTGACCAGTGTGTATAGTAGATATTTGGCTACATACTGTTAAAATCCGTGTGACCAGTGTTTAGAATAGATATTTGGCTACATACTGTTAAAATCCGTGTGACCAGTGTGTATAGTAGATACAAGTATTTGGTTACATACTGTTAAAATCCGTGTGACCAGTGTTTATAGTAGATATTTGGCTACATACTGTTAAAATCCGTGTGACCAGTGTTGAGAGAAGGTCTTTGTTTACATACTGTTAAAATCCTTGTGACCAGTGTGTATAGTAGATATTTGGCTACATACTGTTAAAATCCGTGTGACCAGTGTTGAGAGTAGGTCTTTGGTTACATACTGTTAAAATCCTTGTAACCAGTGTGTATAGTAGCTATTTGGCTACATACTGTTAAAATCCTTGTGACCAGTGTGTATAGTAGATACAAGTATTTGGTTACATACTGTTAAAATCCGTGTGACCAGTGTTTAGAATAGATATTTGGCTACATACTGTTAAAATCCGTGTGACCAGTGTTGAGAGAAGGTCTTTGGTTACATACTGTTAAAATCCGTGTGACCAGTGTTGAGAGTAGGTCTTTGGTTACATACTGTTAAAATCCTTGTAACCAGTGTGTATAGTAGATATTTGGCTACATACTGTTAAAATCCTTGTGACCAGTGTGTATAGTAGATATTTGGTTACAGACTGTTAAAATCATTGTGACCAGTGTGTATAGTAGATATTTGGTTACATACTGTTAAAATACTTGTGACCAGTGTGTATAGTAGATACTTGGTTACATACTGTTAAAATCCTTGTGACCAGTGTGTACAGTAGATATTTGGTTACATACTGTTAAAATCCTTGTGACCATTATTTAGAATAGATATTTGGCTACAAACTGTTAAAATCCGTGTGACCAGTGTTTAGAATAGATATCTGGCTACAAACTGTTAAAATCCTTGTGACCAGTGTGTATAGTAGATATTTGGTTACATACTGTTACAATCCTTGTGACCAGCGTGTATAGTAGATATTTGGTTACATACTGTTAAAATCCTTGTGACCAGTGTTTAGAATAGATATTTGGCTACAAACTGTTAAAATCCTTGTGACCAGTGTGTATAGTAGATATTTGGTTACATACTGTTAAAATCCTTGTGACCAGTGTTTAGAATAGATATTTGGCTACAAACTGTTAAAATCCTTGTGACCAGTGTGTATAGTAGATATTTGGTTACATACTGTTAAAATCCTTGTGACCAGTGTTTAGAGTAGCTATTTTGTTACATACTGTTAAAATCCGTGTGACCAGTGTTTAAAGTAGATATTTGGTTATATACTGTTAAAATCCTTGTGACCAGTGTTTAGAGTAGATATTTGGTTATATACTGTTAAAATCCTTGTGACCAGTGTTTAGAGTAGATATTTGGTTACATACTGTTAACATCCGTGTGACCAGTGTTTAGAATAGATATTTGGATACATACTGTTAAAATCCTTGTGACCAGTGTTTATAATAGATATTTGGCTACAAACTGTTAAAATCCTTGTGACCAGTGTGTATAGTAGATATTTGGTTACATACTGTTAAAATCCGTGTGACCAGTGTTTAGAATAGATATTTGGCTACATACTGTTAAAATCCGTGTGACCAGTGTGTATAGTTGATATTTAGTTACATACTGTTAAAATCCTTGTGACCAGTGTTTAGAGTAGCTATTTGGTTACATACTGTTAAAATCCGAGTGACCAATGTTTAGAATAGATATTTGGCTACATACTGTTAAAATCCTTGTGACCAGTGTTGAGAGTAGGTCTTTGGTTACATACTGTTAAAATCCTTGTGACCAGCGTGTATAGTAGATATTTGGTTACATACTGTTAAAATCCTTGTGACCAGTGTTTAGAATAGATATTTGGCTACAAACTGTTAACATCCTTGTGACCAGTGTGTATAGTAGATATTTGGTTACATACTGTTAAAATCCTTGTGACCAGTGTTTAGAATAGATATTTGGCTACAAACTGTTAAAATCCTTGTGACCAGTGTGTATAGTAGATATTTGGTTACATACTGTTAAAATCCTTGTGACCAGTGTTTAGAGTAGCTATTTGGTTACATACTGTTAAAATCCGTGTGACCAGTGTTTAAAGTAGATATTTGGTTATATACTGTTAAAATCCTTGTGACCAGTGTTTAGAGTAGATATTTGGTTATATACTGTTAAAATCCTTGTGACCAGTGTTTAGAGTAGATATTTGGTTACATACTGTTAACATCCGTGTGACCAGTGTTTAGAATAGATATTTGGATACATACTGTTAAAATCCTTGTGACCAGTGTTTATAATAGATATTTGGCTACAAACTGTTAAAATCCTTGTGACCAGTGTGTATAGTAGATATTTGGTTACATACTGTTAAAATCCGTGTGACCAGTGTTTAGAATAGATATTTGGCTACATACTGTTAAAATCCGTGTGACCAGTGTGTATAGTTGATATTTAGTTACATACTGTTAAAATCCTTGTGACCAGTGTTGAGAGTAGGTCTTTGGTTACATACTGTTAAAATCCTTGTAACCAGTGTGTATAGTAGATATTTGGCTACATACTGTTAAAATACTTGTGACCAGTGTGTATAGTAGATACATGTATTTGGTTACATACTGTTAAAATCCTTGTGACCAGTGTTTAGAATAGATATTTGGCTACATACTGTTAAAATCCGTGTGACCAGTGTTTAGAATAGATATTTGGCTACATACTGTTAAAATCCGTGTGACCAGTGTTTAGAATAGATATTTGGCTACATACTGTTACAATCCGTGTGGCCAGTGTTTATAGTAGATATTTGGTTACATACTGTTAAAATCCTTGTGACCAGTGTTTAGAGTAGATAATTGGTTACATACTGTTAAAATCCTTGTGACCAGTGTTGAGAGTAGGTCTTTGATTACATACTGTTAAAATCCTTGTAACCAGTGTGTATAGTAGATATTCGGCTACATACTGTTAAAATACTTGTGACCAGTGTGTATAGTAGATACATGTATTTGGTTACATACTGTTAAAATCCTTGTGACCAGTGTTGAGAGTAGGTATTTGGTTACATACTGTTAAAATCCTTGTAACCAGTGTGTATAGTAGATATTTGGTTACATACTGTTGAAATCCGTGTGACCAATGTTTAGAGTAGATATTTGGTTACATACTGTTAAAATCCTTGTGACCAGTGTTTAGAGTAGATATTTGGTTACATACTGTTAAAATCCTTGTGACCAGTGTTTAGAGTAGATATTTGGTTACATACTGTTAAAATCGTTGTGACCAGTGTTTATAGTAGATATTTGGTTACTTTCTGTTGAAATGTTTGTGACCAGTGTTTAGAGTAGATATTTGGTTACATACTGTTAAAATCCTTATGATCAGTGTTTATAGTAGATATTTGGTTACTTTCTGTTGAAATCCTTGTGACCAGTGTTTATAGTAGATATTTTGTTACTTTCTGTTGAAATCCTTGTGACCAGTGTTTAGAGTAGATATTTGGTTACATACTGTTAAAATCGGTGTGACCAGTGTTTAGAGTAGATATTTGATTACATACTGCTAAATACCTTGTGACCAGTGTTTAGAGTAGCTTTTTGGTTACATACTGTTAAAATCCGTGTGACCAGTGTTTAGAGTAGCTATTTGGTTACATACTGTTAAAATCCGTGTGACCAGTGTTTAAAGTAGATATTTGGTTATATACTGTTAAAATCCTTGTGACCAGTGTTTAGATTAGATATTTGGTTATATACTGTTAAAATCCTTGTGACCAGTGTTTAGAGTAGATATTTGGTTATATACTGTTAAAATCCTTTTGACCAGTGTTTAAAGTAGATATTTGGTTACATACTGTTAAATTCCTTATGACCAGTGTTTAGAGTAGGTATTTGGTTACATACTGTTAAAATACTTGTGACCATTGTTTAGAATGGATGTTTGGTTTATCCTTGTGACCAGTGTTTAGAGTAGCTTTTTGGTTACATACTGTTAAAATCCGTGTGACCAGTGTTTAGAGTAGCTATTTGGTTACATACTGTTAAAATCCGTGTGACCAGTGTTTAAAGTAGATATTTGGTTATATACTGTTAAAATCCTTGTGACCAGTGTTTAGATTAGATATTTGGTTATATACTGTTAAAATCCTTGTGACCAGTGTTTAGAGTAGATATTTGGTTATATACTGTTAAAATCCTTTTGACCAGTGTTTAAAGTAGATATTTGGTTACATACTGTTAAATTCCTTATGACCAGTGTTTAGAGTAGGTATTTGGTTACATACTGTTAAAATACTTGTGACCATTGTTTAGAATGGATGTTTGGTTTATCCTTGTGACCAGTGTTTATAGTAGATATTTGGTTACATACTGTTAAACTCCCTGCGACCAGTGTATACTGTTAACCTCCTTGTGGCTAGTGTTTATACTGGATATTTGGTTACATACTATTAACATCCTTGTGACCAGTGTTTAGAGTAGATATTTGGTTACATACTGTTAAAATCCGTGTGACCATTGTTGACAGTAGATATTTGGTTACATACTGTTAAAATCCGTGTGACCAGTATTTAGAGTAGATATTTGGTTACATACTGTTAAAATCCTTGTGACCAGTGTTTAGAGTAGATAATTGGATACATACTGTTAAATTCTTTATGACCAGTGTTTAGAGTAGATATATATACTATATATCCTATATATAGGATCCATCATGAGTTTTCTTTGGAGATCAAGATTTCTTAAATGAGTCTAGAAAAAGACGGTTATTAACCGAGCCTCTTGGCGAGGTTAATAACTCTCTTTTTCGAGACGAATTTAAGAAATCTTCTCCAAAGAAAAACGAGTGATGGATTCTTTTTATCACCTAAACAGTGTGTTTTAATGAAAAATATTGACAACATCAAAACAAAGACCGAATAACATATTCTTCATAAGAACTTGTGATTCACCGCATACAAAAGTAGTCCTCATCATTTTTCAATAAGAAGAAAAAAAACAACAATGTTTTAAACAATTAAATACTATTAACATCCTTGTGGCTAGTGTTTATACTGGATATTTGGTTACATACTATTAACATCCTTGTGACCAGTGTTTAGAGTAGATATTTGGTTACATACTGTTAAAATCCTTCTGACCAGTTTTTTAGAGTATATATTTGGTTACATACTGTTAAACCCCCTGTGACCAGTGTTTATAGTAGATACTTGGCTATATACTGTTAAAAAATCTGGTGACTAGTGTTTAGAGTAGATATTTGGTTAATCCTTGTGGCTAGTGTTTATACTGGATATTTGGTTACATACTATTAAAATCCTTGTGACCAGTGTTTAGAGTAGATATTTGGTTACAAACTGTTAAAATCCTTGTGACAAGTGTTTAGAGTAGATACTTGGTTACATACTGTTGTCATCCTTTTGACCAGTGTTAATAGTAGATTTTTGATTACATACTGTTAAAATCCTTGTGACCAGTGTTAATTGTAGAAATTTGGCTACATACTGTTAAAATCCTTTGACCAGTGCTTAGAGTAGATATTTGGCTACATACTGTTAATATCCGTGTGACAAGTGTTTAGAGGAGATAACATACTGGCGCATAGCTCTTTATTCGATCATCGATTCTGCATCGGACTAAAATGCAAACATGGGGTAAATCCTGCTGACGAGGAAGTTAAAGCCATTAACTTTATATAATAGATTAATATTTCTTTAAATAGCGTGCCAGGCCCCTCTGGTTTTTAACAATGAACCTTTATAATTCAAATTTGTGTTAACACTTTTTCTGATAAAGACGGATTTTAATTCCCCAACAGAAGACTTTAATAAACACTACATGGCTATTATGAACGTGCGATTTCTCATAATTATACAATTGTCACAAGGAGAGAAAAACATGCAGCCAGTCCGGGGCTCGAACCCGGGACCTCTCGCTTTCAGGGCAAGTACTCTACCGACTGAGCTAACCGGGCCGCTTACATGAAGTCCCTCCAATTGTGTACAAGTTCAGACCGTGACATACACCCCTGGTTAACTGGAAATTCGTCCTCGAATTTCGGAATTCCAGTGCCAAGGATGTCATAAATCGCACTGCAAGCGCTATTAGACTGACCAAGCAGTGCTGTCACGGTCCCTTATTGGGCGCCAATGTCACAAGGAGAGAAAAACATGCAGCCAGTCCGGGGCTCGAACTCGCTTTCAGGGCAAGTACTCTACCGACTGAGCTAACCGGGCCGCTTACATGAAGTCCCTCCAATTGTGTACAAGTTCAGACCGTGACACAATGTTTTAAACTCTGTATCAATAGTCGTCTACTTAAATTCATTGCTGTTTTAATTATTTGCTTTCTAATGTGTCGACTTTATAAACTCCATACACAGGAAAGCATTAAATCAGTAAACATAGTCGTGATTTCAATATTCCAATCTGATTGAACCCTCTCCGGGACTTATATATAACGTCATAGAAATGTGTTAGAAAATTGTATCACGATTGATTGCATGGAATGTGTCTATTCTTAAATTTACCTTGTATTTTATCATGCATATTTTTCATTTCAATTTCAACTATTCAAATGTCAAAAATAAACATAAACACCGAAGCCTCTCTAGCAATGTGTTAATTACAATGACATGATTGTATGTATCGCGAGCCCCGAAAGCTCAGTAGGTAGCCTTTTTCCCATGAACTGGCTCATTTATATATGACTGCAATGCTCTCAGGAACAAATATCAGCGTACATGTTCTATTCGTGTGCACTGGATTTTTACCTTATTTTCCTGTTATAACTCTTGAACTTTAATGCTATGATGATTATTTAGGAGTTTTAAATGTCTTACTGTTTGTTTAATTACCAAATTTGATATATCTTTTTCGGCCTTATGTAAGTCTAATTATATTTAACTATACTCGAGTATATAAAAGGATTTGTTTTATTGAGATTCTACGTAGTTTTCATCGATATTTCAGTTATATGACGGCGATAGATCCCTTATTCATTCTCCCTTGGTAAACACACCAGTTTAAGGCTAGAAATGTGCCTTGCCCAAGGGCACATCACCATGAACCTCGCGGCTAGGGATCGAACTTGGGACGCGAGGTTCCAAATCAGCCACGGCTGATTCCGTATAGAAAATGAGCCGAGCTTGTTGATATGGGATTTGTCTCCCCCTGTATAGTGAAGACTTGGTTGAGCCTGTGCATACAAGAAACATGGCTCTAAACATTTCACAATAATTATATAACGCTCGAGTCACCCATGTGCAAACTATTTTAAACACGTGTTCGATATAACTGAAGTACATGTACTGTTGAAGATGGCATTATATATGGACATCATTCTGCTCTGTAGACTCGGGAGCGTCGTGTATGTTCATATTACCCAAAAGTTTCTTTAAATAGCCGAGCCTGCTAGCTCAGTCGTTAACGACACGGGTTATCATGGATTATGAGTTTGAATCCCAGATCAGCCAAAATTCTCTGCGACATTTATTAAAAGACACTGTGACAAGGGTCCGTCGCCTTCAACCAATAGGCTAACAGCATATGTTGAAGTTACTTGGAAAGTATGTTGTATGGAGTGCTGGGGTTGGAAAGTCAGGAAACACATGAGCATGTGAACTGATTGAAAAAATGTTGAAAACGGCGTTAAATCCCTATCAATCTGTCGATTTAATCCAAATCTCGACCATTCACGAAAATACCGTGTCTACCTTTTTTTCGGAGTGTAGTTGACCGAATGGTGTATTTAGAGTCCTAGGTTAAACTATTTTCACAATATTACAGAAGTAGTTCGATGTACACTGTTATTTGAGGAAGACATCATAACATACACAATTCTACAATCCAAGGGAAATAACTTTAGCCTGTCGAAATAGATTAAACCCAAAGTTATCTCTTGTACGTCTGCAAATCATTATCATAGTCAACGAAAATAACACTGACTCCGTGGTTAAGTTGTAAGACCGTCTGTCTCGGGGGACCAGGGTACGATCCTTGGTCAGGTCTTAAAAACAAATTTAAACATGGAAGTAATGCCTTCCCCCTTTGTTGGTTAGTGTTACGGGGATAACAGAAGTCTGATGTAGACGACCGATGTTAGAATACGGAATAGAAGGACTGTTATTCACCTAGGATATTTAAAAACTGTTGAAAGCGGGGATAACAGAAGTCTGATGTTTACGACCGATGTTAGAATAAAGACTAGCAGAACTGTTATTCACCTAGGTTATTTAAAAACTGTTGAAAGCGGGGATAACAGAAGTCTGATGTATGCGACCGATGTTAGAATAAAGAATAGCAGAACTGTTATTCACCTCGGACATTTAATATTATTACACCTCAATTTCATTGTCCATATAAAACTCCCATTGACAAAAAGTTGCTATTTTTACTGTCAAGACAAATGTACCACGTGACCATGCGACAGTTTTTGTACTGTCTCACGGCTGTATGCAAATTATTTTACTGTCTCACGGCCGTATGCAAATTAGGTAGGTAGGAAGATTTATGTTAATGAAACTCATTAAAACTAGACATGTACAGCGCTCTATGTTGTACTTTTGTGCTATGAAACATTTTACAGATTATGCTGATAATAATAATAATAAAATAATAAAATAAAATATTTTCATAAAATATATAAATAATATGCAAATATTTTATTTTTTTATTTTTTCATTTTTAGCTCTACTGGCCAAAGGCCAGAAGGGCTTATGTCGTGGCGATTTGTCCGTCGTCCGTGCGTGCGTACGTGCGTCCGTAAACAATTTCTTGTTAACACTATATAGTCTTCACTTTTGATTGTATCTCAACCAAACCAGCCACAGATCCGCCCATGCATGACTGGATTATGGCCCTTGAAATGGTCAAAATTGCTATAAAAGAGCTTGTTAACACGATACAGTCTTCACTTTTGATTGAATCTCAACTAAACGTATACAGTAGTTAGATATCCATGAGAGCTCGGTTCCTTTCGAAAACCAGCCAGATCTGCCTATGCATGACTGGATTATGGCCCATGAAATGGTCAAAATTGCTATAATAGAGCTTGTTAACACGATAGTCTTTATTTTTTATTGTATCTCAACCAAACTTATACAGTAGTTAGATATCCATGAGAGCTTGATTCCTTTCGAAAACAAGCCAGATCCGCCCCATGCATGACTGAATTATGGCCCTTGAAATTGTCAAAATTGCTATAATAGGGCTTGTTAACATGATACAGTCCTTATTTTTGATTGTATGTCAATCAAACTTATACAGTAGTTAGATATCCATGAGAGTTTGGTTCATTTCTAAAAAAACGGCCAGATCTACCCATGCATGGCTGGATTATGGCCCTTGAAATTGTCAAAATTGCTATAATACAGCTTGTGAACACAATAGAGCTTCCATTTACTATCTGATCTTCACCAAACTATGATGGTATTTGAATATTGATGACATATTTGTTCCTTTTGAAACAAGCCAGATCAATGCCAGTAGAGCATAGGCCCTCATGGGCCTCTTGTTTAATATTATTTATTTATTACTTATAATTTTATTATTTATATTTTATTATTTTATTATTTTTCGGTATAATAAAATAAATAACACATTGCTTTGAATTGGACAGTAATATTGTCATCCTTCGGAGAAATACTGTCACCCGAGCCGTAGGCTCGGGTGACAGTATTCTCCTCAGGCTGACAATATTACTGTCCAATTCAAAGCAATGTGTTATTTATATACTGTTGAAAGCGGGGATAACAGAAGTCTGGTGTATACGACCGATGTTAGAATAAAGAATATCAGAACTGTTATTCACCTAGCATATTTAAATACTGTTGAAAGCTGGGATAACAGAAGTCTGATGTATACGACCGATGTTAGAATAAAGAATAGCAGAACTGTTATTCACCTAGGATATTTAAATACTGTTGAAAGCTGGGATAACAGAAGTCTGATGTATACGACCGATGTTAGAATAAAGAATAGCAGAACTGTTATTCACCTAGGATATTTAAATACTGTTGAAAGCGGGGATAACAGAAGTCTGATGTATACGACCGATGTTAGAATAAAGAATAGCAGAACTGTTATTCAACTAGGATATTTAAATACTGTTGTAAGCGGGGATAACAGAAGTCTGATGTATACGACCGATGTTAGAATAAAGAATAGCAGAACTGTTATTCACCTAGGATATTTAAATACTGTTGAAAGCGGGGATAACAGAAGTCTGATGTATACGACCGATGTTAGAATAAAGAATAGCAGAACTGTTATTCACCTAGGATATTTAAATACAGTTGAAAGCGGCGTTAACCCTTACCAACATACAGACGCTTTTTGACGCCTCTGCAGCAGCAGACATATGGAATCATTTCGACGAGAACAGAAATTGTTCATGATGAGCAGTTTCACCTTTTGTCACAATGTTATTAACTCTGTTGAAAATGTATACCTTTATTTATAGAAGTATTTGATACTATGTTTATGAAGTCGTTTGCTGCAGATTTGTTGTATGTGGAAAAAGGTTATTACATCATACCAATTAAAGCACTGCCAACTTTCATTGTGAAAACTGATCAAATAATCTGCTTCACTGTTTGTGAATATTTTCGAGGTTCTGTGTCATTTTCAACAAACATTCAGTTATATCAGGGCAATAGCTTACTTATTCATATACCCTGGAGAAAGAACCCAGTACTAGGCTACGTATTAAATAACATGCATAAACTAAACTGCTTACTTATTCTAACGAACGGATGTCATTTCATATATTGGAAATAGAACAAAAGAGATCAACGAATCTTTATTTATATAGAAAATTAAAACAACAAGCTAAATATAAAGATACAAAACCTCGAATACATCATTTAAACAAGTGAGCCGTTCCGCGAGAAAACAAACATTGTCGTCTCTGCGTAAAGTATCGACCCAGATCAGCACAAGCATGCCGCGCAGGCTTACCCGGATGGACACTTTTCGCCTCCTGTGTATTTTCGGTTTCACTAATCATTACTCAATACCTCTATTCCCCTGAGACGGAATGCGTCGGCCTGGATCAGTCTGCGCGGACTGCGCAGGCTGATCAAGATCGATACATTACGCAGAGGGCATAATGTTGGTTTTCCCGCATGAAACGGCTCAAGTATGTTAATAAAAGAGTTAAACATATCACTGCTTGAATCGATTTTGTGAAGTCTGTGCTCAACTCAACATTTCTATTTTGATATTTCTTGAAAATTGCTATGGACTCTCCAACTACAAAAATAGAAACGTTAATTTAAAAAAATCAGTATTAAAAAGGTTACAGTTGAAAATATCCATATATATTTTTTTTGAATACGCTCGTTTTCTATGTGTTTAGTTACATACCACAAAAATCGAGATAATTTAGGTTTTTAAAAGAGCAATTATTATCAGACTGCATACTTGTATAGTCGATACTTGTCACGACTGTTCCTCGAGATGATGATAACGATAATTTGTATGTTCAGTCTAAATATACATACTAATAGTATGATAGTTGACATACACTGTTGACGGGTTATTTAGATAACGATTATTTGTATTTTCAGTCTAAATATACATACTAATAGAATGATAGTTGACATACACTGTTGACGGGTTATTTAGATAACGATTATTTGTATTTTAAGTCTAAATATACATACTAATAGTATGATAGTTGACATACACTGTTGACGGGTTATTTAGATAACGATTATTTGTATTTTAAGTCTAAATATACATACTAATAGTATGATAGTTGACATACACTGTTGACGGGTTATTTAGATAACGATCATTTGTATTTTCAGTCTAAATATACATACTAATAGAATGATAGTTGACATACACTGTTGACGGGTTATTTAGATAACGATCATTTGTATGTTCAGTCTAAATATACATACTAATAGTATGATAGTTGACATACACTGTTGACGGGTTATTTAGATAACGAGTATTTGTATTTTCAGTCTAAATATAAATACTAATAGAATGATAGTTGACATACACTGTTGACGGGTTATTTAGATAACGATCATTTGTATGTTCAGTCTAAATATAAATACAAATAGTATGATAGTTGACATACACTGTTGACGGGTTATTTAGATAACGATTATTTGTATTTTAAGTCTAAATATACATACTAATAGAATGATAGTTGACATACACTGTTGACGGGTTATTTAGATAACGATCATTTGTATGTTCAGTCTAAATATACATACTAATAGAATGATAGTTGACATACACTGTTGAAGGGTTATTTAGATAACGATCATTTGTATGTTCAGTCTAAATATAAATACAAATAGTATGATAGTTGACATACACTGTTGACGGGTTATTTAGATAACGATTATTTGTATTTTAAGTCTAAATATACATACTAATAGAATGATAGTTGACATACACTGTTGACGGGTTATTTAGATAACGATCATTTGTATGTTCAGTCTAAATATACATACTAATAGAATGATAGTTGACATACACTGTTGAAGGGTTATTTAGATAACGATCATTTGTATTTTAAGTCTAAATATACATACTAATAGAATGATAGTTGACATACACTGTTGACGGGTGATTTAGATAACGATCATTTGTACTTTAAGTCTTAATATACATACTAATAGTATGATAGTTGACATACACTGTTGACGGGTTATTTAGATAACGATCATTTGTACTTTAAGTCTAAATATACATACTAATAGTATGATAGTTGACATACACTGTTGACGGGTTATTTAGATAACGATTATTTGTATTTTCAGTCTAAATATAAATACTAATAGTATGATAGTTGACATACACTGTTGACGGGTTATTTAGATAACGATTATTTGTATTTTCAGTCTAAATATACATAATAATAGAATGATAGTTGACATACACTGTTGACGGGTTATTTAGATAACGATCATTTGTATGTTCAGTCTAAATATACATACTAATAGTATGATAGTTGACATACACTGTTGACGGGTTATTTAGATAACGATCATTTGTACTTTAAGTCTAAATATACATACTAATAGTATGATAGTTGACATACACTGTTGACGGGTTATTTAGATAACGATTATTTGTATTTTCAGTCTAAATATACATACTAATAGTATGATAGTTGACATACACTGTTGACGGGTTATTTAGATAACGATTATTTGTATTTTCAGTCTAAATATACATAATAATAGAATGATAGTTGACATACACTGTTGACGTGTTATTTAGATAACGATCATTTGTATTTTAAGTCTAAATATACATACTAATAGTATGATAGTTGACATACACTGTTGACGGGTTATTTAGATAACGATCATTTGTATGTTCAGTCTAAATATACATACTAATATAATGATAGTTGACATACACTGTTGAAGGGTTATTTAGATAACGATCATTTGTATTTTAAGTCTAAATATACATACTAATAGTATGATAGTTGACATACACTGTTGACGGGTTATTTAGATAACGATCATTTGTATGTTCAGTCTAAATATAAACACTAATAGAATGATAGTTGACATACACTGTTGACGGGTTATTTAGATAACGATTATTTGTATTTTCAGTCTAAATATACATACTAATAGAATGATAGTTAACATACACTGTTGACGGGTTATTTAGATAACGATTATTTGTATGTTCAGTCTAAATATACATACTAATAGTATGATAGTTGACATACACTGTTGACGGGTTATTTAGATAACGATTATTTGTATTTTCAGTCTAAATATACATACTAATAGAATGATAGTTGACATACACTGTTGACGGGTTATTTAGATAACGATTATTTGTATTTTCAGTCTAAATATACATACTAATAGAATGATAGTTGACATACACTGTTGAAGGGTTATTTAGATAACGATCATTTGTATTTTAAGTCTAAATATACATTCTAATAGTATGATAGTTGACATACACTGTTGACGGGTTATTTAGATAACGATCATTTGTATTTTAAGTCTAAATATACATACTAATAGTATGATAGTTGACATACACTGTTGACGGGTTATTTAGATAACGATTATTTGTATTTTCAGTCTAAATATACATACTAATAGAATGATAGTTGACATACACTGTTGACGGGTTATTTAGATAACGATTATTTGTATTTTAAGTCTAAATATACATACTAATAGTATGATAGTTGACATACACTGTTGAAGGGTTATTTAGATAACGATTATATGTATTTTCAGTCTAAATATACATACTAATAGAATGATAGTTGACATACACTGTTGACGGGTTATTTAGATAACGATCATTTGTATTTTAAGTCTAAATATACATACTAATAGTATGATAGTTGACATACACTGTTGACAGGTTATTTAGATAACGATTATTTGTATTTTCAGTCTAAATATACATACTAATAGAATGATAGTTGACATACACTGTTGACGGGTTATTTAGATAACGATCATTTGTATTTTAAGTCTAAATATACATACTAATAGAATGATAGTTGACATACACTGTTGAAGGTTTTTTTAGATAACGATCATTTGTATTTTAAGTCTAAATATACATACTAATAGTATGATAGTTGACATACACTGTTGACGGGTTATTTAGATAACGATTATTTGTATTTTAAGTCTAAATATACATACTAATAGTATGATAGTTGACATACACTGATGAAGTGGCGTAGTTTTTTAGAAAACATATTTGGAAAAGGTGTTAACTATTTTGACGTTTCTGGTTATATAGCCATACTACATTTATGTACACAAATAATAATCCATAACATTGCTTGTATTGTTCCTTTACTTTATAATGACGTTCTTGATTGAGTTGACGTAACTAAGGTACATTTAAAACATTGTGGGAAAGGAAGAAACTGTCAATAATGAAGACTTTCTTTCTACCATTTTACACTCACATGTACATATATTTACCGGCTGTTAAACCAGACTGGAATATCTGACGCATTCAC
Organism: Serripes groenlandicus; assembly: GCA_031761405.1. Lineage (NCBI taxonomy): Eukaryota > Metazoa > Mollusca > Bivalvia > Cardiida > Cardiidae > Serripes > Serripes groenlandicus. The sequence goes on from JASEVX010000014.1 coordinate 6,363,783, forward strand.
ATTTGAAATATGACGAAATGATATACAGAATAAGTAAATCTCAGAATGCGTTTCTGGCGTGCGATATTTATCAATACAATTTGGAAATGGAGGAAAGAGCTTATTTGATTAACTAGCAGTAGTATAGGCGCCGGTTGGGCCCCAAACAAAGATGACGTAATCGGCGGCCATTTTGTTGACCTAGTTACTATTTATAGTATCTCATTTGCATATAAGGATTGACACGAGTGAGGACGCCATTTTGTAGTTATACCATGACTGCGCATGTCCATTTTAGTTCTATATTTAGAATGACATCATGGGTCTATATTTAGAAAGCTTTAACAATGGAGCAAGTGTTTCGGTAGCACCCTTCGGGCGAGACCACCAACGATTTGTCTCTAGCCTTCTACCAATAGATTCTAGCGGGTATGTTGTTGGAACCCTCGAAAATAATGGCGGGGAAATTCGACCTAACCTTTGCTACATTGTTTCGGGAAACCTGACACGAGACATCCATACGACACGATATATCCCTTTAATATGTCGTATAGTCGAGCCGAAGCACGCAGTCAAACATGTAGGGTAAAGCAATAAATTTAACGTCTTACCTCTAGAGCGTCCACAGTTCAAATGACAGAGATCCCGCTCTATTTTTAGACTCGGTATTTCACCATATTTTTATAAATAGATTATGTGTCATGTACTATAAATAGATATTTCTAATAGTTCTATATTTAGAATGACATCATGGGTCTATATTTAGAAAGTGTTGGAGCTGGCGGAGAAATTCGACCTACCCTTTGCTACATTGTTTCGGGAAACTGAAACATCCATACGACACGATATATCCCTTTAGTATAGTCGGCACATAGTCAAACATGTATGGCAATAAATGTAACGTCTTACCTCTAGAGCGTCCAGAGTTCAAATGACAGAGGTCCCGATCTATTTTTAGTTTCGATATTTCACAACCACTATCGAATATTTCATCAGACCAGGTGTACCAACAATAGAGCATTGAAATGACAAAGTTAATCTCATTTAAAGGCGCCATACTGTCTGCGTCTGAACATCTGCAACGAACGTGTTAACACTTGTCTGAGAATAACACTTTACAGTGCGGTTTCAAAACCTGAATATTGACAGAGTTTCGAACTCATAACCCTCATCGTATTGCTCTCAGGTGTGTTAGCATTGACCCATTATCAGAGTCATCAGATTGTGTTCATTTGGTGACGGAAGTACGGACAAAGACCTTTTGAAATGCTAAACACGATATATCCCTTTTGTATGTCATATAGTCGAGTCGAAGCACGCAGTCAAACATGTATGGTAAAGCAATAAATTTAACGTCTTACCTCTAGAACGTCCAGATCTCAAATGACCGATGCGCATGTCCCAATTTATTTTTAGATTCGATATTTCACCATCGCTATCGGATATTTCATCAGAAACTCAACAGGTGTGAGAACAATATAGCATTGAAATGCCAAAGAAAACGTGGACAATGGATGAATAGACTGCTTTAAACCAAACGGCGCCACAGTGTCTGAAGAACACCTGCACGTTAACACTTGCCTGAGAATAACCCTTTACACTGCTACTGCTGTTCAAAAGTTTATCCTTCATGATGAAAGTTATTATTATGTTTGAATTTGCACTTGAAAAGTGTCAGTGAAGTTATACACGACTTTACCAAATTGATCATATTTCAAATATAGCGGGAAAAGGAGCCCATTAAAAGCGTCAAATCAGTTTTTACTAATTCATTTCACTATTTACGCTTTAACTTTTTCTCTTTATGCTACCAAATGATAGAGGTCACCAAAAGCTTTCATTTAAACCCGGGGTTGTAGAGAAAATATTCAGCCGTTTTCGAGTTATGTAATATGAGAGATTTTTAAACCCCCAAAATGAACTTGCCCCGATCCTCAAGTTTGATATACCATTGGAAAGATCTCGTTGCACCCTTTTCATATATGAAAAAATTATGGTCCTACGAATATTAGTTCTCTAGTTATCGTCGTTTTAAATATGTGTTTGTTTCAAAGTGCGTCAAAAGGCTTCTTAATGCGTAAATGCCGATAACTCCTTTATTTCTTGTCCGAATGTAGTCGTGTTTGGATTCGTTGAAAAGGGTTTCGTAAACTCTATCGATTGAGGAGGTCAAACCGGAAGTTTGGTCTGTCTGTAAACCGGAAGTGTCGTCATTATATTTTACAATGGTCATATCTTCCTTAGTTCTGAACCGATGTTTACAATTTGTATATCATTCGAAAGCTCTCATTGAGATATGAGTATATTCGAAGTTGAAAGATATCCGATCAATGTTTTCATGACATTGTACTTTAAATAAGCAGCGCAAGGGGTAAATGAAAAAACAAAGACATGAATACAATTTCTACAATTTTATTATATAATCAAGTATTGTAGTTCGCATAATCAAAATAACTAACACTATTTATTGAACACAGTATTCACAAATCACGATTCATTAAGGGATAAAAATGATTGTCAATTCGTCTCATATTCCATCCATGACGTCTATGAATAACTGTCAACCGTTCCGTTATGTTGTAAACGTGGTTAATTTAGGGCTCCCCCCGGCATTTTCTTTCCGATAATTTAGTCACGTAGTCCCGGTGGTCCGTGTATTCGATATCCCTTTTTCGCATTGTCAATCATGGTATGTTGTCTTTTACTGGATACCTCTGATTTGGCTAGTTCAACAGCTTGAGCCACGGGTGTCACAAAGTTAATGGTGGGTTCTTTCATCGTCCCACCCATCTGAATTTTTTCCACGACGTATTGTCCTTTATGATTAGGTTTCAACTTCCCTTCGGCCATCCGTTGAAAATGTCGTGTCCACATTTCTACTCTATCCATCGTTGACGTAAGTGAAGTACACAGCGAGTGATAGTTTTATCTTTGGCTATTAGCTGTAACTTTCTTCCCCTTATAGCATGTCTTCACCATCACTGTCGTCGCTACCACCATAGCTAACGTCGTCGTTCTCAGACTTCACTATACCTTCTATTAAATAACTGTGTTTCTTAATGGCCGACTGTATGGCCTGTTCTAGTATCATTCCCTCGGACACGAGTTCGTGTACATCTTCCATGACACGTTGGTGAATGACTCCGTGTTCTAATTGGAATGTGTGGAGAAGCAGTTGGCTATACATACGTAAGACATGTGTTGTATCTTCCGCTACTATTTTTGAGTCTGCCTTTTTCTTGGCCTCGTCATTGGACATTCCATCTCGCTCATACTTTTCCACTTTTTTTCGCCAAGATTTTTCATTATTGTTCGAAGCTTTACGGTACATGACTTCAAACACTTTGTGTTCTTCGCTGTCTTTATCTTTTACATCTTCTTCGCTCTGGTCATAGGATATCCACCGTTTTAATGGAGGCGTTTCCGAGTGATCCTCCGTGGCAGAACGCTTATTACACCATCGTTTGACATGATTTTGTAAAGAATGAACGTCACCAAACACGATACCACAATCGTCGCAAATGGGCATGTCTAGACTGTTATCAGACTCGAGGCTGGAATCACTCTTTATGTACTCCACAGGGGTGTCCCTTATAGTTTTCTTAACTGAATATCCTCGCTGATCATACGCTGGAGTATCACTTATATACTTGTGTTCAGCTACTGATACATTCTGTTCAAAAATGTTTGGTCTAAGTCGCATGTATTCGGGTGTAGAGGCTTGAAGATCAATAACGAGATGTCCATATGGCTTTTCTGTGGCGTTTCGATATACATTCATGAAACTGTGACTACTGGTAGGGTAGATCCGTCGTGCCAGTACAGAAATTTGATGTCTATCAACTGGGTTGTTAAACACAATTAAATATTTTGTATTAAGGCTGATATCTCGGCACGCTTTTCCTTGAGGAAAAACGTTCTGTGTCAGGAAAATGACCGTCAAGTTTCTATGATGAGATCCTTTAGTAAAAAGATTAGCCACTCTTTCATCCTTCTTCGCCTCTCCCATCAAATCATCTAATATGATGCAGTTCCGCACGTTTACGTCTAGATACATATCTTGTTCAAGACAGTCTGGAATACCCCTCACAAATTCAACGTTAGACAATTCTGTCTTGATTTCGTCGTATAATGGTTGATTTTGACTATAACACCAGATGATCCTCTGAGGTGGTGGTTTGATTGTATCTTGGCACAATATCATCTTAGTCAATACCGATTTACCACTTCCACTCGGTCCAGACAAAACGAGTGTACACGGATGTTTAAACTTAAATACGGGCGCTCCGGGCGCTCCCAAATGCGCTCCGGGAGCTCCCAAATGCGCTCCGGGAGCTCCCAAATGCGCTCCGGGCGCTCCCAAATGCGCTCCGGGCGCTCCCAAATGCGCTCCGGGAGCTCCCAAATGCGCTCCGGGCGCTTCCAAATGCGCTCCGGGCGCTCCCTCATATTGTTGTACTCCTGGTGATATATTCCAGTATCTTTGGTCTGTATGTGAAGATGGTTCTTCAAAGTGTTTGTTTCTCTCATGTCTCATTAGATTGTATCTACTACAGAACGACCGATCACACGTTGTACAGAAAATTGTACTCATCTTTTCAAAGTCGTGTGTTGCAGTTTATTGTGGATATCTCCCCTTTATAAACTTACAGGGCGCTCGGAGCGCATTTGGGAGCGCCCGGAGCGCATTTGGGAGCTCCCGGAGCGCATTTGGGAGCGCCCGGAGCGCATTTGGGAGCTCCCGGAGCGCATTTGGGAGCGCCCGGAGCGCATTTGGGAGCGCCCGGAGCGCATTTGGGAGCTCCCGGAGCGCATTTGGGAGCGCCCGGAGCGCATTTGGGAGCGCCCGGAGCGCATTTGGGAGCTCCCGGAGCGCATTTGGGAGCTCCCGGAGCGCATTTGGGAGCGCCCGGAGCGCCCGTATTTAAGTTTAAACATCCGTGTACACTCGTTTTGTCTGGACCGAGTGGAAGTGGTAAATCGGTATTGACTAAGATGATATTGTGCCAAGATACAATCAAACCACCACCTCAGAGGATCATCTGGTGTTATAGTCAAAATCAACCATTATACGACGAAATCAAGACAGAATTGTCTAACGTTGAATTTGTGAGGGGTATTCCAGACTGTCTTGAACAAGATATGTATCTAGACGTAAACGTGCGGAACTGCATCATATTAGATGATTTGATGGGAGAGGCGAAGAAGGATGAAAGAGTGGCTAATCTTTTTACTAAAGGATCTCATCATAGAAACTTGACGGTCATTTTCCTGACACAGAACGTTTTTCCTCAAGGAAAAGCGTGCCGAGATATCAGCCTTAATACAAAATATTTAATTGTGTTTAACAACCCAGTTGATAGACATCAAATTTCTGTACTGGCACGACGGATCTACCCTACCAGTAGTCACAGTTTCATGAATGTATATCGAAACGCCACAGAAAAGCCATATGGACATCTCGTTATTGATCTTCAAGCCTCTACACCCGAATACATGCGACTTAGACCAAACATTTTTGAACAGAATGTATCAGTAGCTGAACACAAGTATATAAGTGATACTCCAGCGTATGATCAGCGAGGATATTCAGTTAAGAAAACTATAAGGGACACCCCTGTGGAGTACATAAAGAGTGATTCCAGCCTCGAGTCTGATAACAGTCTAGACATGCCCATTTGCGACGATTGTGGTATCGTGTTTGGTGACGTTCATTCTTTACAAAATCATGTCAAACGATGGTGTAATAAGCGTTCTGCCACGGAGGATCACTCGGAAACGCCTCCATTAAAACGGTGGATATCCTATGACCAGAGCGAAGAAGATGTAAAAGATAAAGACAGCGAAGAACACAAAGTGTTTGAAGTCATGTACCGTAAAGCTTCGAACAATAATGAAAAATCTTGGCGAAAAAAAGTGGAAAAGTATGAGCGAGATGGAATGTCCAATGACGAGGCCAAGAAAAAGGCAGACTCAAAAATAGTAGCGGAAGATACAACACATGTCTTACGTATGTATAGCCAACTGCTTCTCCACACATTCCAATTAGAACACGGAGTCATTCACCAACGTGTCATGGAAGATGTACACGAACTCGTGTCCGAGGGAATGATACTAGAACAGGCCATACAGTCGGCCATTAAGAAACACAGTTATTTAATAGAAGGTATAGTGAAGTCTGAGAACGACGACGTTAGCTATGGTGGTAGCGACGACAGTGATGGTGAAGACATGCTATAAGGGGAAGAAAGTTACAGCTAATAGCCAAAGATAAAACTATCACTCGCTGTGTACTTCACTTACGTCAACGATGGATAGAGTAGAAATGTGGACACGACATTTTCAACGGATGGCCGAAGGGAAGTTGAAACCTAATCATAAAGGACAATACGTCGTGGAAAAAATTCAGATGGGTGGGACGATGAAAGAACCCACCATTAACTTTGTGACACCCGTGGCTCAAGCTGTTGAACTAGCCAAATCAGAGGTATCCAGTAAAAGACAACATACCATGATTGACAATGCGAAAAAGGGATATCGAATACACGGACCACCGGGACTACGTGACTAAATTATCGGAAAGAAAATGCCGGGGGGAGCCCTAAATTAACCACGTTTACAACATAACGGAACGGTTGACAGTTATTCATAGACGTCATGGATGGAATATGAGACGAATTGACAATCATTTTTATCCCTTAATGAATCGTGATTTGTGAATACTGTGTTCAATAAATAGTGTTAGTTATTTTGATTATGCGAACTACAATACTTGATTATATAATAAAATTGTAGAAATTGTATTCATGTCTTTGTTTTTTCATTTACCCCTTGCGCTGCTTATTTAAAGTACAATGTCATGAAAACATTGATCGGATATCTTTCAACTTCGAATATACTCATATCTCAATGAGAGCTTTCGAATGATATACAAATTGTAAACATCGGTTCAGAACTAAGGAAGATATGACCATTGTAAAATATAATGACGACACTTCCGGTTTACAGACAGACCAAACTTCCGGTTTGACCTCCTCAATCGATAGAGTTTACGAAACCCTTTTCAACGAATCCAAACACGACTACATTCGGACAAGAAATAAAGGAGTTATCGGCATTTACGCATTAAGAAGCCTTTTGACGCACTTTGAAACAAACACATATTTAAAACGACGATAACTAGAGAACTAATATTCGTAGGACCATAATTTTTTCATATATGAAAAGGGTGCAACGAGATCTTTCCAATGGTATATCAAACTTGAGGATCGGGGCAAGTTCATTTTGGGGGTTTAAAAATCTCTCATATTACATAACTCGAAAACGGCTGAATATTTTCTCTACAACCCCGGGTTTAAATGAAAGCTTTTGGTGACCTCTATCATTTGGTAGCATAAAGAGAAAAAGTTAAAGCGTAAATAGTGAAATGAATTAGTAAAAACTGATTTGACGCTTTTAATGGGCTCCTTTTCCCGCTATATTTGAAATATGATCAATTTGGTAAAGTCGTGTATAACTTCACTGACACTTTTCAAGTGCAAATTCAAACATAATAATAACTTTCATCATGAAGGATAAACTTTTGAACAGCAGTAGCAGTGTAAAGGGTTATTCTCAGGCAAGTGTTAACGTGCAGGTGTTCTTCAGACACTGTGGCGCCGTTTGGTTTAAAGCAGTCTATTCATCCATTGTCCACGTTTTCTTTGGCATTTCAATGCTATATTGTTCTCACACCTGTTGAGTTTCTGATGAAATATCCGATAGCGATGGTGAAATATCGAATCTAAAAATAAATTGGGACATGCGCATCGGTCATTTGAGATCTGGACGTTCTAGAGGTAAGACGTTAAATTTATTGCTTTACCATACATGTTTGACTGCGTGCTTCGACTCGACTATATGACATACAAAAGGGATATATCGTGTTTAGCATTTCAAAAGGTCTTTGTCCGTACTTCCGTCACCAAATGAACACAATCTGATGACTCTGATAATGGGTCAATGCTAACACACCTGAGAGCAATACGATGAGGGTTATGAGTTCGAAACTCTGTCAATATTCAGGTTTTGAAACCGCACTGTAAAGTGTTATTCTCAGACAAGTGTTAACACGTTCGTTGCAGATGTTCAGACGCAGACAGTATGGCGCCTTTAAATGAGATTAACTTTGTCATTTCAATGCTCTATTGTTGGTACACCTGGTCTGATGAAATATTCGATAGTGGTTGTGAAATATCGAAACTAAAAATAGATCGGGACCTCTGTCATTTGAACTCTGGACGCTCTAGAGGTAAGACGTTACATTTATTGCCATACATGTTTGACTATGTGCCGACTATACTAAAGGGATATATCGTGTCGTATGGATGTTTCAGTTTCCCGAAACAATGTAGCAAAGGGTAGGTCGAATTTCTCCGCCAGCTCCAACACTTTCTAAATATAGACCCATGATGTCATTCTAAATATAGAACTATTAGAAATATCTATTTATAGTACATGACACATAATCTATTTATAAAAATATGGTGAAATACCGAGTCTAAAAATAGAGCGGGATCTCTGTCATTTGAACTGTGGACGCTCTAGAGGTAAGACGTTAAATTTATTGCTTTACCCTACATGTTTGACTGCGTGCTTCGGCTCGACTATACGACATATTAAAGGGATATATCGTGTCGTATGGATGTCTCGTGTCAGGTTTCCCGAAACAATGTAGCAAAGGTTAGGTCGAATTTCCCCGCCATTATTTTCGAGGGTTCCAACAACATACCCGCTAGAATCTATTGGTAGAAGGCTAGAGACAAATCGTTGGTGGTCTCGCCCGAAGGGTGCTACCGAAACACTTGCTCCATTGTTAAAGCTTTCTAAATATAGACCCATGATGTCATTCTAAATATAGAACTAAAATGGACATGCGCAGTCATGGTATAACTACAAAATGGCGTCCTCACTCGTGTCAATCCTTATATGCAAATGAGATACTATAAATAGTAACTAGGTCAACAAAATGGCCGCCGATTACGTCATCTTTGTTTGGGGCCCAACCGGCGCCTATACTACTACTAGCCATTCCATCAAAAGGCACTTTCTTTTGTGTCTCGAAATAGTTATGTTTCACGGGAAACAAGTGAGTTTTTGTCGTAAAAAAACCGTTATATACAAGTTTGTAAAATAATGATTGATTGGCATTTAACGCCGTTTTCAAAGATATGTCGTTAATATGACGGAGGCTTGTACAATAAGCGGGCGTACACGAATATATGTGCTTATTATAGATACAGATTAGTTTGTTCATCCACACAGTATGGTCTAGATCTGCACTGTTAATACATTTGTTATTTCAGCAGACGCTTCTGATAAGCATTTACATAACATATAATAGATGTGCAGACATTTCTTTATATACACACGCAACTTACTTTGTTTAAACATGGAAAAGTTCTTCTTAAGACACTCCTACTTCTACTGTTGAGTGTAAAAACTCAGATTTTTCTAGAACTTTTCGAGATGAGATCATTTGTGAATCGTATGAAGTAAACTGAATCAATACACTTATAGGTCATAAAAGTCATGATCATTTACAGCATTAGCTATCTGGTACGCACAGTTTATGAATTTACATATTAATGGGATAGAATGGGAGTTGACAAACACAGAGTGGGGTAGTTAGTTAGAAAATACATTTGGAAAAGGTGTTCACAATTTTGACTCGTTCGTTATAACACGCACGTTAATACCACCCCGGATAGAATTCCCAAATCATGTAGACTCACACGCTCGTAAATATTACTCCGGATAGAATTCCTGTATCAAAAACTCATGTAGATTCACTCGTTCGTTATTACACGCGTAAATATCACTCAGGATTGAATTCCTGTATCAAAAACTCGTGTAGACTCAATCGTTCGTTATTACACGCGTAAATATCACGCAGGATAGAATTCTCGTATTAAAAACTTGTGAAGACGCAATCGTTTGTTATAACACGCGCGTAAATTTCACTCAGGATAGAATTCCTGTACCAAAATCACGTGTTCGTTAAAAAATACACGTAAATATCACTCCGGATATAATTCACGTATCAACAACTCGTGTAGACTCACTCGCTTGTTATCATACATGCGTAAATATCACTTCGGATAGAATTCCCGTATTAAAACCACGTGTAGACGCACTCGTTCTTTATTATACGTGCGTAGATATCACTCCGGATAGAATTCACGTATTAAAACCACGTGTAGACTCACTCGTTCTTTATTATACGTGCGTAGATATCACTCCGGATAGAATTCACGTATTAAAACCACGTGTAGACTCACTCGTTCTTTATTATACGTGCGTAGATATCACTTCGGATAGAATTCACGTATTAAAACCACGTGTAGACTCACTCGTTCGTTATTACATGTGCGTAAATATCACTCCAGATATAATTCCCATATCAAAAGCTCGTGTAGACTCACTCGTTCGCTATTACTGAAACGTAAATGTCACTCCAGATATAATTCCTGTATCAAAGCCTCGTGTAGACGCACTCGTTCGTTATTACACACGTGTAAATATCACTCCGGATAGGATTCCCGTATCAAAAACACGTGTAGACTCACTCGTTCGTGGTTACACGCACGAGTAAATATCACTCCAGATATAATTGTCGTATCAAAACCTCGTGTAGACTTACTCGTTCTTTATTACACTCGCGTAAATATCACTCCGGATAGAATTCCCGTATTAAAAACTTTCGTAGACTCACTCGTTCGTTAAAAAATACACGTAAATATCACTCCGGATATAATTCACGTATCAAAAACTCGTGTAGACTCACTCGCTTGTTATCATACATGCGTAAATATCACTTCGGATAGAATTCCCGTATTACAACTTCGTGAAGACGCACTCGTTCATTATTATACGTGTGTAAATATCAAACCAGATAGAGTTCCCGTATCAAAACCTCGTGTAGACGTACTCGTTCGTTATTACAAGCGTGTAAATATCACTTCGGATATAATTCCCGTATCAAAACCTCGTGTAGACGTACTCGTTCATTATTACACACGCGTAAATATCACTCCGGATAGAATTCCGGTATTAAAACTTCGTGAAGACGCACTCGTTCATTATTACACGCGCATAAATATAACTCCGGATAGAATTCACGTATCAAAATCTCGTGTATAAGCACTCGTTCGTTATTATATACGCGTAAATATAACTTCGGGTAAGATTCAAGCATCAAAAACTCGTGTCAACGCACTCGTTCGTTATTACATGCGCGTAAATATCACTCCGGATATAATTAATTTATCAAAACCTCGTGAAGGCTCACTCGTTCGTTAATTATAACACGCGCGTAAATATCACTCAGGATAGAATTCCCGTATCAAAAACTAGTGTAGACGCACTCGTTCATTATTACACGCGCCTTAATATCAATCTGGATATAATTCACTTATCAAAACCTCGTGTAGACTCACTCGTTCGTTATTACACATGCGTAAATATCACTCCGGATAAAATTCACGTAGCAAAACCTCGTGTCGGCGCACTCGTTCGTTATTACATGCGCGTAAATATCACGCCGGATATAATTAATTTATCAAAACCTCGTGAAGAATCACTCGTTCGTTATAACACGCGCGTAAATATCACTCAGGATATAATTCACTTATCAAAACCTCGTGTAGACTCACTCGTTCGTTATTACACATGCGTAAATATCACTCAGGATAGAATTCCCGTATCAAAAACTAGTGTAGACGCACTCGTTCATTATTACGCGCGCCTTAATATTAATATGGATATAATTCACTTATCAAAACCTCGTGTAGATTCACTCATTCGTTATTACACATGCGTAAATATCACTCCGGATAAAATTCACGTAGCAAAACCTCGTGTAGAGGCATTTATTTATTATTACACGTGCATAACTCCGGATATAAGTCCCGTATCAAAACCTCGTGTAGGCTCACTCGTTCGTTATTACACACGCGTACATATCACTCCGGATATAATTTACGTAGCAAAACCTCGTGTATACATACACACTCGTTCGTTATTACATACGCGTAAATATCACTCCGGATAGAATTCACGTAGCAAAACCTCGTGTATACGCACTCGTTCGTTATTACACGCGTGTAAATATCACTCCGGATATAATTCACGTAGCAAAACCTTGTGTATACGCACTCGTTCGTTAATACACGCACGTAAATATCACTCTGGATAGAATTCCCGTATCAAAAGTTGAACTATAAATAAGATGTATAATTGAGCATGAGAAGAAGTACAAGTTGACACAGCTTAGCCCTGGTAGCTCAGTCGATAGCGATGCGGGCTGTCAATCCAGGGGTTATGAGATCAAACCCCAGCTAGGCTTACTTTCTTTCCGACGTTTGACAAAAGTCACTGTGACAAGCGTCTTTCACCAATGGGCTAAGAGTCTATGTGGAAAAGCAGCCAGTTGCTCGGAAAGTATGTTGTGTGGAGTAATGGTGTGAGCAAACCAGGAAAAATATGAGAAGGTGAACTGGCCGCCATGATATGACTGTAAAATTGTTGAAAACAGCGTTAAACCTGAATCAATCAATCAAAAGCTGCACAGCGTAGGTTCAAACCATCATGTCGACCTGGTCAGTCTCATCACAACCTATGTTGACATCATCCTTTAACAAGCTTGTGCAAGTAATTAGTGAAGGGTGTTTAATTTGATCAGACTGTTTGAATGCTCAGATCAACCTTGTATACCTTTTCTAATGCACTGACTCATTCATTGTACACTTAGTGCACGTCCATAATTTCAGCTGATTTGTAACCAAAAATGTCCAAACGGGTTCATTAGCAAACCTGACGACTGTTTGTATTGTTTGTGTATAAAACCAAGGGCAGGTACGGTAACAAATATCTTCTAAATGAATCACGTTTCGCGATTTGACAGAGGATTACCATTTCATTTCATTTATAAAATAACAGTAAATGAATATCTTTAACCCAGTATAGTAGGACGAAAACAACAATACACGCGTATGTTTTAGCCCAGCAAAATAATTCGGTAAAGACATAAGCAAGCTGTTTCGTATATGTTGTGGGTTTATTTTGATGGTTGTTTTTGTGAACGCCAAATCTTGACGCCTCCTAATTAAAACCGTTTTAAAAATACAAGCATTTGGCCCCGCATAAATAAAGACGTACTATAGTAGTTAACGGGTCTTTCTTCAACGCGGTTCAATCCCCGGGTGCGTAATACCAAATACTTTGAGATTGAAGCAATGGCTTTCTCTCCTTGGCGTCAGGGGATAGCATGACGTCTCACTCGACGGTTTCAGGATAATAACCAGAAGCACATGAGCCGTCCCGCGAGAAAACCAACAGTGTGGCCTCTGCGTAATATATCGATCCAGATCAGCCTGCGCAGTCCGTGCAGACTGATCCGGGCCGACACATTCTGTCTTAGGGGGATATAGGTATAGCGTAATGATTCCTTAAACAGAAACTCCACAGGAAGCGAAACGTGTCTGTCCAGGTAAACCTACATGGCTTGCTTATAGGCTGATCCGAGTCGATACTTAACGCAGAGTTCACAATGTTGGTTTTCTCGCGGGACGGCTCACATCATCTTTTCATGGACACCATTTTCATTTATATTTCATTAATAAATAAACTGGCGAGCGTTCGTTTTCAGCATTATTACTATCACGCTCATTCGCTAAATCACTGCGTTTTTCTTATATCTTTGGATCCATGGCATACAGGAAACATACTTTGGCCAAAAGCCTCTACTCTCCACCAATATACCCAAATCATCATTTTCTACGTTCAATCTGAATACAACCTTTTTTTAGTTTCGGCATAGAAATCTACGAATCATTGTCATCGTAGGGCCCCCTGCTAGTCACATAACTGGATAGTTTGTCTGAGATCATATATTTCCTATACCCTCCGACAAAATAGCATTGTGTACGTTTACGCTTCACGGAGATGATCCCGTCCTCATTCGACTATTCAGATGAGCGGGATGTGACATGACCTGGGATCGCATTACCATGTTGACTAGCAGGAGGGCCTGCCTTAGCGGATATATCGGAAAATGTCATTTTCTTTTTTTTTCTACATTCAATACATTGTGCATTAATATTGTCGCATTGAACAGATTTGTTTACAGTCTGACTGTATGTACGGCTTGTACTACATCCGGTTGCGTCATGCACACAGGTCCCGGAAATGTCTCTCTCCCCCATACTAATGGCCTTCGTGAGGTCCGGATCTGGACTCGAACTTACTTTGATGGAGTCAAACTGTGTTGTACTAGTTGAGACGTCGTTACAGTCCACTGATATTAGCTGCAATAACACGGATAGGTTCATTTCGACACGGGTTGCTACATAGATATCATCGTTATGACTAACATTTCCCATGATGTTTAACCCATCATCGACAGTTACACCACGGTCTAATTCACCCGTGATACTATCCCACGTATCTATGACAGTTACACCACGATCTAGTTCACACGTGATACTATCCCACGTATCTATGACAGTTACACCACGGTCTAGTTCACACGTGATACTATCCCACGTATCTATGACAGTTAAACCACGGTCTAATTCACACGTGATACTATCCCACGTATCTATGACAGTTAAACCACGGTATAATTCACACGTGATACTATCCCACGTATCTATGACAGTTAAACCACGGTCTAATTCACACGTGATACTATCCCACGTATCTATGACAGTTAAACCACGGTCTAACTACACGTGATACTATCACACGTATCTATGACAGTTACACCACGGTCTAATTCACCCGTGATACTATCCCATGTATCTATGACAGTTACACCACGGTCTAGTTCACACGTGATACTATCCCACGTATTTATGACAGTTAAACTACGTTCTAGTTCACACGTGATACTATCCCACGTATCTATGACAGTTACACCACGGTCTAATTCACACGTGATACTATCCCACGTATATATGACAGTTAAACCACGGTCTAATTCACACGTGATACTATCCCACGTATCTATGACAGTTACACCACGGTCTAATTCACACGTGATACTATCCCACGTATCTATGACAGTTACACCACGGTCTAATTCACACGTGATACTATCCCACGTATCTATGACAGTTAAACCACGGTCTAATTCACACGTGATACTATCCCACGTATCTATGACAGTTACACCACGGTCTAATTCATACGTGATACTATTCCACGTATCTATGACAGTTAAAGCACGGTCTAATTCACACGTGATATTATCCCACGTATCTATGACAGTTAAAGCAATATAGGCTTTTGAAGCGACCATATCCTTCGGATCGGATGAATTGAAGGAATAATGCACTGGTTTCACAGGCATACAGCCCGATATAACAGTTTTTTCTAGAGATGCTACACGCAATTCTATTCGATGTAAAGGCGACTGCATATCGAAATTGACACAAACGATATCAGATGTATCTTCTTTTATTTCTGAGATTTGGTTTAATACATCCGATGGGAGTGAATTTACAGTTTTTGTGACGCATTGTATTTTCTCACATGCTAGTAGCTGTTGTTTTACTAGTAACATCACTTTGTAGAGACGCCACTGTATCTTTTAACATTGCCATTTCTTGACTTAACTGATAGTTGGGACCCGCAGTTGCAAATTTGTGGCACTGACTTTTACAAGGTTTTAGTTTACGCTGAGACACTGAAATTACATCGTTCAGTGACGCGTAGTCTTCCCCTTATAGCATAGATACAATAGTATAGATGTCATGCGATAACTTGACACTTACAGGATTACCTCTCCTGGTGACAATTCGCCTCTAGAGTTCAATGTCTGCATCAAAAGGAAAGTCGTTTCCCGATATGGACGTTACTTCACATAGGCTAATATAAAAGATAGAGTTATAGCCTCTTGATTTAAATGATCCTGCATTCGCGTGTATTACACGTGGATTAGGTTTAAAGTTTCGTTTTCCAAATGAATAAAACTAGTAAGTAAGTAAGTAATTCTTTATTGCCTCCATATATGGAGAGTACTATACGTATACAACATACAAGAAACATAGACAATTATACAGCAATGACAAAATATGAAACAAAAACATAGTAGTGCATATCATAACATATATACATATTTGCAATGGTAGTATAAATTAATGATTGGGTGAGTCGTTGTATAAAGAATGTAAGTTAATGCTGTGATTTATGTTTTTTGTGTGCAATTGTGACTGCTAGTATGTATATGTATATACATGCGTACATACACACGTAGTTATGTACATGCATGCACATAACAGATTCCCACATTTAGGTGCAATGTTTGGCTGTAAATCCTTGTCGAAACGAAAGTCAAGGAAAGACGGTGAAATGTTTATGTGTAAAATCCCTACATAGCAAACCTTTTCGAGAAAAGATTTAACAATGGGTATGATAGCTTTCATTCGTTTGGAGATGCTTGATTGTGTATATGGAAACATAAAAAACAGATATATTTATATATAAACGCTTAAAAAACAAATATGTAAATATACGTTTGATACGGATATGTTACTATATCAAACTGTTATGCTCATATGAACAATCACATTTACGTACATTAACCAGTTAAATATACAGTTTCATTTGCTATTCAAATTGCAAAACAGGTGCTGTGGTATCATTATGATAAAGACATAAACACCAGGCTTTTACATAATGTATGAATATACTTTAAACAAATTTTAAAACAAATCACCCTGGAGTGGTCTACTAGTCGAAATGAGATGCAACCAGATAATAGCTCCAATCTAAAGTTCAAAATTAATGAAACGATTCATTTATTTTCCCGCTGATTTCAACGACAATTGGCTCAGATTAAGTCAATAATTATTTCATCAACAGCCATTTTCATATTGTAAACAAAATCTGAAAACGTGAAAATAAGGGTTTGAACATAGGACGCAGTGGTCAGTGAAGAATTTTCTTTATTAAACTCAACTGGATTTGAGAGTTGTGACCCTTCATGTTTGGGTCAGTATGCTTGTCTTTGCAGGATTTAAAGACTTAGCCGTAACCTCACCAGACATATGAGATAACAGGCATAAACTAAACTGCTTACTTGTGCTAACGAATGGATGTCGTTTCATATATGCGAAAATAGAACAAAACAGATCAACGAATTTACATTTATATACTAAATTAAAACAAAAAGTCTGTAAGTGCTAAATATAGATATACAAAATATCGAATACATCATTTAAACAAATGAGCCGTCCCACGAGAAAACCCACATTGTGGACTCTGCGTAACGTATCGACCCGGATCAGCCTTAGCATGCCGCACAAGCTTACCCGGGTAGACACTTTTCGCCTCCTGTGGATTTTCTGTTTCAGGACTCATTACTCTATACCTCTAACCCCCTGAAACGGAATATGTCGCCCTGGATCAGTCTAGGCTGATCTGGGTCCATACATTACGTAGAGGCCATACTGTTGGTTTTCTCGCGGGAACAGTTAAACATATCACTGCTGGAACCAATTGTGTTAAGTCTGTGCTTTAAAACAAACCAGTATTGAAAAGGTTACAGTTGACAATAACAATTTATCTTTTTAAACTCCGCTCCACGAATAGTTTTATTAAAAGAACAATTATGATCAAACTGCATACTTGTATAGTCGGTACTTGTCACAACCGTCTAGACCTGACTGCATGGAGACGCATGGTAATCTGGATAGTCGGTAGGTTTCCTGTGACTTATCTAATTTAGATAACTTTTAGACGATCATTGAAGGAGGTCTTGTATAGTAGAGTTTTATAACAACCGTTCCGTAAGAGGTTGTCATGCTGCATGAAGGATTTAAACCCGACTGCTCGAAAACGTAGGGTGATCTGGATATTTGGTAGGTTTCCTGTGACTTATCTCATTTAAGTAACTTTTGAACGGGGTCTGTACATTCTTGCATTCTTGTATAGTCGAGTTTTATCACAAACATAATAAATCTATCTCAATCTATTCCTTGCCTTTCTAGTGCGCGATATTTATCAATAACATTTGGAAAAGGAGGAAAGAGCTTATTTGATAAACTAGCGATTCCATCAAAATGCACTTTCTTTTGTGTCTTGAAATAGTTTCACGGGGAAAAACGTACGTTTTCGCCGTTTACAAATAAAACAGTAATATACGAGCTTGTAAACGAATGATTGACTAGCATTTAACGCCGTTTTCAAAGACATTTCATTAATATGTCGTCGGCTTGTACAATTAGTGAGCGTACAAGAATCTGTGTGCTTATTGTAGATACAGATTAGCTAGTTCATCCACACAATACATGTATGATTTAGATCTGCACTGTTTATAAACTTGTTATTTAAGCAGGCAAGTAAAGTGAATCAATAATACTTATAGCTCATACAAGTCATTTACAGCAATAGCTATCTGGTACGCACAGTTTACGAAGGCCAGTATATATTAATTCATTATTAGATAATATGCGAGTTGACAAATACTTTTGGAGTGCAGTAGTTTGGAAAACTTATTTGGAAAAGGTGTTCAATATTGTAATGTGTCTGTTTATATAGCAATAATACATGTACATACCAAAACAAGATTGTTTGTACTATTCTGTTCCTTCATGATGACGTTCTCGATGACTTTGGCATAAAGAACATATAAACATTGTGGAAAAGGAAATAACTGCAAATAATGAGACCATTTTCCTTTCTGTGTACCCATCTTTACGGCAATATTTGTTCTGGTACGCACGAGTTTATCTAGTCCTGAATATAATCAGCTTTTGATCAGTGTCATTCGTCGTATCTGAACCAATCACTAGACAACCATCACTCTGTCTGTACGATATACACACTGGGGAGTTCATTCCGTCTTTCTCTGACAACATAATCTTCTTCTTACCACCATCATGTCCGACTACATGTACATTGTGAGAATCCGCTCCACACACTAACAGGTTATCTTCTCCATCCACATACATTCCGATCGGTGTCTCCAAGTCTCTGTCAGAGTACTGGTATATCACGTGACCTTGATTGTTTAAACATGTTACAATGTTAGTGTCCACATCAGAGACAAACACCTGACTCCCGTTCCTGTTTACTTTTATAAAATTAGGACATGTAAACATGTATTTACCTTTATCCTCTCCAAACCTTCTCTGTAGTTTACCGGCCATGTTGAGTACTCGTACTTCACCATTACCAGGATCATCATGACAGGTAACATAGATCTCGTCACCATAAACATCTACACCATAACAATCTCTCTCCATCTTCAATGTTTTCTTCACCACCATATCAGGGAAAACTCTTACACGCTGGAGTTGTTTAGGTTGTATAACTATGACGTCAGTGTCGTTAATAGCAGACACGTCTGCTGCCGGAACAGCTAACTGGGATTTAAACTGGAAGTCTTTATCAAACAGTTTTAGACCGTCATCATCACATGCGAGTACAAGATGTCCGTCAGACATGAATGTACATCCATTGCTTGTTTTTGCTTTCACATTTATCTCTAGTTTGTCCTTAACAGACATGTTCAGTATAGAGGTCCGGTTATGATCGGTATAAACAGGCTGGTTGTTAGCAACGGTCCCGAGTGATTGTAATTGTTGGATCATGTCAGCTAGAACGTCATTGGGTTGAAAACGAATGTCTATTGGGTAAATGTCTTTCTGGACATTGTCAATGATATGTCCACATTCACTTGCTCGTGAAGACGCCTTTTTCATTCCGACAAACTTGACGTCATTTTCCCGCGTTTTTAGACATTCAGACAAAGATTTGTCCAGATCCCCGATTTGACGTAAAATGTTATCGGCTAAAGTCACGTGACCATCTATCTCTTTAATCATCTTCTCATCAATGTATCGGATTTCGGAAGACATTTCGTTTTCGAGTTGATCCAGTTTATCGTTCATATCCCTGCGTAATTGATGCATGTCGCTGAAACATTTCTTTATCTGAGTTTTCACGGATGATTTAGCAATGAGTCTGTTCTTTCTAAGGTCGTCATATCTAGATGTTAAGTCCCTGAGACTTTTAGAGACTTTCTTCAGCTCCTCTTCAACATCTAATCGAGCACTGTGCCTAGTGACATCGCCTGTATCGCAAGTTGTATGACCGGTAAGTTTACAAGCAGAACAAATGACCTCGTCGTGAGTGGTACAGTAGATATCAAGTAACGTTGTTCTGTGTGTATCACAGAACATAAACGGTAACGTTGGATTTGTCCTTGTGGATCCAGATGGAACGTTACTCCCTGTCATAAGTGTGTGGTCTCTAGATGCCCTAGACCCTCTATGTGCCTTATCACATGACTGACACAGGTACTCACAGCATATGGTACAGTAGGATATAGCCTCTAATGTTTCACCGCTTGACAAACATATGTCACAGTCAGTGTTGGGTATTTCATCAGACCATTCATAGAACGAGTGGGATCCAGATGCCATGCTGGTGGTGTATGAATTTGTTACTACGTTTCCTGAAATGTATGTATTAACAAGGGTTATTACCTGAATGTTTATTATATCAGGGTTAAAGTTGACGTACAATTTAAACGTTTAATGAACTACGGCATAGAAGTCATAGTAACACTACAGTAAATGTATGTATTAACAAGGGTTATTACCTGTGTTTTATTATAGCCAGGTTAAAGTTGACGTACAATTTAAATGTTCAATATACTACAGCATCGAAGTTATAGTAACAATACAGTAAATGTATGTATTAACAAGAGTTACATGTATTACCTGTGTTTTATCATAGCCAGGTTAAAGGTGAAAAACAACTTAAATGTACAATGTACAGTACTACGGCATCGAAGTCATAGTAACAATACAGTAAATGTATGTATTAACAAGTGTTATAACATGTGTTTTATTATAGCCAGGTTAAAGGTGAAAAACAACTTAAATGTACAATGTACAGTACTACGGCATCGAAATTATAGTAACACTACAGTAAATGTATGTATTAACAAGGGTTATAACATGTGTTTTATTATAGCCAGGTTAAAGGTGAACAAGAGGGCCATGATGGCCCTGGATCGCTCACCTATATACAATGTACTGCAATGCAAAACACATCAAGACAATTATTCTGAATGCAACCTCCACAGTGTTACCAATATTTTCCTTCATTTGGTCTAGTGATCTATATTTTTTTACCTGATATGACCCATATTCCAACATGGACTAGATATCATCAAGACAACATTCTGACAAAGTTTCAACTTGCTCAAAGTAAAAATGCGGCCTCCGGAGTTTGAACAATATTTTCCTTTATTGACATAGTTTCTGATCCAATATGACCCCTATTCGAACTTGACCTAGATAAAATTCAGACAAACATTCTGACCAAATTTCAAGCTGCTGAAGCAAAAAATGTGGCATCCAAAGTATTCACAAGATTTTTCTTCAATTTGATCTAGTGACCTAGTTTTTGACCCAGCATGACCAATATTCTAACTTGGCCTCCATATCATCAAGAAAAACATTTTGATAAAATTTCATCATGCTGAAATTAAAAATGCAGTATCCAGAGTGTTAACAAGATTACCCTTCAATTTGGCCTAGTGACCTAGTTTTTAACCCGGCATGACCCATATCCGAACTTGGCCTAGATATCATTCAGACAAACATTCTGACTAAATTTCAAGCTGCTGAAGCAAAAAAAAAGGCATTCAAAGTGTTAACAAGATTTTACTTCAATTTGACCTAGTGACCTAGTTTTTGACCCGGCATGACCCATATTCTAACTTGGCCTACATATCATTCAGTTCAACATTCTGACCAAATTTCAAGCCGCTGAAGCAAAACATGCGGCATCCAAAGTGTTAAGAAGATTTTCCTTCAATTTGGCCTAGTGACCTAGTATTCTAAAAGCTACCTTATCTTTGATGATGGATGTGTATATTCTCGTTACCTTATCTGTGATTATGGATGTGTATACTTTTAAAGTTACCTTAACTTTGATCACGGATGTGTATATTCTAAAAGCTACTTTATTTTTAATCATGGATGTATTTATTCTAAAAGTTATCTTATCATTTATCATGGATGTGTATATTCTCAAGTTATCTTATCTTTGATCATGGATGTGTATATTCTCATAGTAACCTTATCATTTATCATGGATGTGTATATTCTCAAAGTAACCTTATCTTTGATCATGGATGTGTATATTCTCAGTTACCTTATCATTGATTATGGATGTGTATATTCTAAAAGTTACCTTATTTTTGATCATGGATGTGTATATTTTCAAAGTTACCTTATCTTTGATCATGGATGTGTATATTTTCAAAGTTACCTTATCTTTGATCATGGATGTGTATATTCTCAAAGTTACCATATCATTAATCATGAATGTGTATAGTCTCAAAGTTACTTTATCTTTAATCATGGATGTACTTATTCTCAAATTTACCTTATCATTTATCACGGATGTGTATATTCTCAAGGTATCTTATATTTGATCATGGATGTGTATATTCTCAAATTAACCTTATCATTCATCATGGATGTGTATATTTTCATAGTTACCTTATCATTTATCATGGATGTGTATATTCTCATAGTTACCTTATCTTTCATCATGAATGTGTATATTCTCAAAATTACCTTATCTTTGATCATGGATGTGTATATTCTCAAAGTTACCTTATCATTTATCATGGATGTGTATATTCTCAAAGTTACCTTATCTGTTATCATGGATGTGTATATTCTAAAAGTTACATTATCATTTATCATGCACATGTTTCATGCCAATTCAATTGCTCAAATTTCAAAAGAAAACATTTAATGCAGAGTTTCTCCATTAATGTGTTAATAACAATGACATGATAGTATGTAACCCGAACTGCGCTAGCTCAGTTGGTAGCGACACCGGCTCTATATCAAAGTATTGTGAGTTCGAACCCAAGCCCGGCCCATATTCTTTTTGACGTTTCACAAATGTCAATGCGACAAACAGCATTCGTCTTCCCCTTATGGGATAGAAAGCTATATTGTAAAGAAGCCAGTTGCATGGAAAAACTTGTATGAAATACTTGTGTGATAAAATCAGGAGACACATATGTAGATGAACTGGACACCTAGATATAACGGAGCGATTGGTGGAAACGGCATTAAACCCCACATTAACGATATAACGAATGGCGGACATTAGCCACTTAGGACATTCTCCCCTTCCTTAAAAAGTGCATGGGCGGACATTCTCTCCTTCGTCTTTTTCACATGGCGGACATTCTCCCTTTCGTCAGTTTGTGCATGGCGGACATTAGCCCCTTCACACGCGAACATTCTCCCCTTCATCATTAATTAAACAATTTCCATTAAAAATATTTAATCCGCAATTGTTTTTTGTTTAACAGTTTGCCTTTTAATCCCCAATTAACAGTTTGACTATAATTACCTATAATAGACAGACGGTCATTAAACGTATACATATACTTGTAAATGGCCAATGGTACTTATGTGCTGACTTGCCTGAATTAAATTGAATTGAATTGAATTGAATAAAACAATTAAATGAATTAATTTCATTGATGTTCGGACTTAAAACATGGGCCGACTTTCACACAGAGGTGCTCCCAGGAGGATGTGTGTCACCTTTCGTGGTCTTGTCAGAAAATTATAATTTTTGACAGAAAAGGGGCAATAACTGTGATATACAAATATTTGGATTATCCCCCTTTTGTGAACCAATCACACACATTGATATAAACAGTTGTCAGAAGTTTCAGTGTAATCCTTTGAGTAGAAAAAAAGTTATTTGAAAACGTGACGAAAAAGTGTGACTACGGACAGACGGACACACAGAGAGACAGAAAAAGTGTGACAACAGATGGACGCCGGACAAAAAAAAAGTAATCCCTTAGTGCCTACCATGCTATGCAGGTGACACACAAACAGAAGTCCCTTTCAGAGTTCTTGAACACTATTGGTTCTAACATTAGACTTTCAAAATAACTTAAGGACTTATAGATCTATATAAGTGAAATAGCTTTTGCTGTGTTCTTTCCCTGTGCTTATTTTTTAGTATGTGCTATTCCGTGTGCTTATTCATATTTGAAAATAAAGTATATTGTAAAAATGTGATTAGTGTTCATTGCAAGAAAAAAAGATCAAAACGATTTCAGCAGAGGACTTAAGAACATATTGAGACAGAAGGAGTTATTGCTCAAAACTAGCAATATCTCCTTTTCTCAAAACATAAATCCCCTAAGTTTACTAATTAGAATAGGGACTTTCCATACTATTGCCTTGGTGTAGTCAATGTCGTCTTGGGTATCGTGTATGTGGAATTGGGGGATTAAAACACAAAACAATTGCGGATTAAATATTTTTAATAAATCCGATAATTGTTCAATTAAGATAATATATGTATAGGCAAACTGTTGAAGGGGCTAATGTCTGCCATGTTATTAATGATGAAGGGGAGATGGTCCGCCATGCACAAACTGACGAAGAGGAGAATGTCCGCCATGTGAAAAAGACGAATGGGAGAATGTCTGCCTATGCACATTTTGATGAAGGGGAGAATGTCCGGAGTGGCAAATGTCCGGTTACCGATATAACAGAGAAAGAAAAGTCCATAATATTTGCGTTTACACAAATAATCTAAACACGTAAGTAAATATTACACAGGATGAAAGGATAAACAAATTATTGAAACGTATTTTGTTCATATTAACTTTCCAATTACCATCTGCTGAAGGGCGTAGGCATTACATATTTATGGAATAGAATATGACAACTAAGAAGACTTACTTGGTTCATATTCAGTCAATGTAGTTTCTGGTTTGTAGCCAGTATTCATATCTGAATTAAGAACATCAAAACTGGTTTGTTAAATATATTACACCAAATGGCTATTGTTGAGGGTATATGGTCATGTGCATGTGCAATGATCTGTTTACCCTTTCCTATATACCATAAGAAAAACATCAGATGACTTTAAAAACAGCCAGTCAAAGTTATAAAATAATAAACGTATATGTTTTAATAGAGTATAAAACATTTTGTCAAAAGGAGAATAAGCTCATATGTAGTATTTACATATTGCGTCAAAAATATTTCAAACGTATTCTGCTGCAGGTAAAAAGGGTTAAGTCGTGAGGTTGAATAGTTTCATAGTATGCACTGTCAAACCCTTTGCCGCAGTGACTACATCAATATGTATCCTTCTGCTGTATACGATTGTTTTTGTTTGACATTCAGATTCTTCTTAGGTTAAGGGCCAGACTGCCCTTGAAAAAGTGTTTCTCAATTAACACTGAGAGTATATATCACGGAAAAGGCTCATAAAGAATTGGAACCGAATACTCAATGTACATTGTACAACAACTAACAGTAAACAATGTTAAGGCTTATTAATAGATAAGAGAACTAAATGATATACAATAAATGTAGTTGTAGTACATGTATACCGTTATTATGTTAACCCTTCCCCACAAGTAGACACATTTTACACTTCTGCAGCGTTTGAATACATTTGTCTATTCAGAAATTGTTCATAATCAGTCATTTCTCTCTTATAACAATATTTTCAGTAACCGAACAGTGTCAGGGCGAGAAACTAAGAAAACCTGATGGCAGGACGTGGTTTATTATCGTTAAAAGCTCAAATAAAGAGAAGCGTAAAATTTACTACTTGTATTATAGACTCATATTAAATGACTGTTGACAGTGACACTGGTTCTAACCAGTACAAATGGGTAACTTGGATAGTGAATTGACTTTGTTGCAATTAATAAGCTGATCCATTGGTTAAATGAATACATATTGGTATTAACTAAATATAAAGAGTGGCATGGTGGTCTAGTGGTTAACATGCTGGACTGCCAATCCAGAGGTCTGGGGTTCAAATCCTGGTCCAGGTTCTGGATTTTTCTGAGGTGCTTTAAGTGGCTCACACTCAACTAGAGGTCAAGGACTGGTTCATTCCAGGAAAAAGTGCCTTGTGTGTATCGGTGCTTTACACTGAGCACGTTAAAGAACCAAGGGGTCTTTTCGGAAAGAGCTAAGGTATCGCACCCGGACTCCCTTGTATCTAATTCCGACTCTTGAATTGATCTGCACCTGTCAGATGTTTGTACACTACCAAATGGGCCTATAGAAGCTAGAAAGCTTATGCTCGATCAGAGCAATTGGTCTCTATAATTACATTACATAAAGAAATCTGATCTTTATCCATAATGAAATAACAATAACACGATCTTAACCATCAGACATCACTAGAATGTCTGCCTCAAGGCGACGCAAGAGTACAACATGTATGAACAGAGACTATGATCAGTGGTTCTACTTATAAGAGAAGCAGATAAACGAAAGACGGTACATACTGCTCACAACTTCATATTTGACTAGATAAGTGCGTTAAACATTGGGTACGAAAAAGAATCCTAGTTTCATTTTAGGCAATAAGAAGCATTGAATATGTCTGACATATGGAAAGAATGTTGCAAGGGGCTTAAAAACTGTTTACATAATCATATGCTTTTAGGATGCAGCTCAAACTTACATTATGGCTCGGCAAAACACTCCGAGTCTGCACATTTTGGTTGTCAAACATGAAAGGTAACTCTAAGATACTGCAAATAAATCTAATGTTTCGCCCCAATATGGTTTCGTGACAGTAGTCGTGTAATGTTGATTAAGTGTATGTGAGCAAGATTTAAATAAAGATATCGAATAGCAAAACTTGATGTCTTTCAGTACGAAGTTTTGTGTTCGTCTGCTTTACAGTTAACCTAAAACAAGCTGAATTAGAATCAATCTTACTTTAAAACAGCGTTGATTTAGCCCCTCTATGCCTGGGGTCCGATCAGAATGCAAGCGGACTTTTTGCCAAGGTTATAAACAGTTGGAGACATTCGCCACTAATGAGAAAATAGTTAAATTGAGAGTCTGTTAAGAGACGTTTTCAAAATGTTCTATAAATAAGACTCGTGTCAAATTCCACCGTTTATGTTTTATTTTAAGTCTGCTGTTCGTTAGCTGTTAAAATCCTTGTGACCAGTGTTAAGAGTAGGTATTTGGTTACGTACTGTTAAAATCCTTGTGACCAGTGTTTATAGTAGATATTTGGTAACGTACTGTTAAAATCCTTGTGACCAGTGTTTAGAGTAGATATTTGTTACATACTGTTAAAATCCTTGTGACCAGTGTTTAGAGTAGGTATTTGGTTACATATACTGTTAAAATCCTTGTGACCAGTGTTTAGAATAGATACTTGGCTACATACTGTTAAAATCCTTGTGACCAGTGTTTAGAGTAGATATTTAGTTATATACTGTTAAAATCCTTGTGACCAGTGTTTAGAGTAGGTATTTGGTTACGTACTGTTAAAATCCTTGTGACCAGTGTTTAGAGTAGGTATTTGGTTACGTACTGTTAAAATCCTTGTGACCAGTGTTTAGAGTAGGTATGTGGTTACGTACTGTTAAAATCCTTGTGACCAGTGTTTAGAGTAGGTATTTGGTTACGTACTGTTAAAATCCTTGTGACCAGTGTTTAGAGTAGGTATTTGGTTACGTACTGTTAAAATCCTTGTGACCAGTGTTTAGAGTAGGTATTTGGTTACGTACTGTTAAAATCCTTGTGACCAGTGTTTAGCGTAGATATTTGGTTACGTACTGTTCAAATCCTTGTGACCAGTGTTTAGAGTAGATATTTGGTTACATACTGTTAAAATCCTTGTGACCAGTCTTTAGCGTAGATATTTGGTTACATACTGTTAAAAGTCTTGTGACCACTGTTTAGAGTAGATATTTGGTTACATACTGTTAAAATCCTTGTAACCAGTGTTTAGAGTATATATCTGGTTACATACTGTTAAAATCCTTGTGAACAGTGTGTATAGTAGATATTTGGTTACATACTGTTAAAATCCTTGTGACCAGTGTTTAGAATAGATACTTGGCTACATACTGTTAAAATCCGTGTGACCAGTGTTTAGAATAGATACTTGGCTACATACTGTTAAAATCCGTGTGACCAGTGATTAGTGTAGATATTTGGTTACATACTGTTAAAATCCTTGTGACCAGTGTTTGGAGTTAATATTTGGTTACATACTGTTAAAATCCTTGTGACCAGTGTTTAGAGTAGATATTTGGTTACATACTGTTAAAATCCTTGAGAACAGTGTTGATAGTAGTTATTTGGCTACATGCTGTAAAAATCCTTCTTTCCAGTGTTTAGAGTAGATATTTGGTTAAATACTGTTAAAATCCTTCTTTCCAGTGTTTATAGTAGGTATTTGGTTACATACTGTTAAAATCCTTGTGATCAGTGTTTAGAGTAGGTATTTGGTTACGTACTGTTAAAATCCTTCTGACCAGTGTTTAGAGTAGGTATTTGGTTACGTACTGTTAAAATCCTTGTAACCAGTGTTTAGAGTAGATATTTGATTACATACTGTTAAAATCCCTGAGAACAGTGTTGATAGTAGTTATTTGGCTACATGCTGTTAAAATCCTTCTTTCCAGTGTTTAGAGTAGATATTTGGTTAAATACTGTTAAAATCCTTCTTTCCAGTGTTTAGAGTAGGTATTTGGTTACATACTGTTAAAATCCTTGTGACCAGTGTTTAGAGTAGGTATTTGGTTACGTACTGTTAAAATCCTTGTGACCAGTGTTTAGAGTAGGTATTTGGTTACATACTGTTAAAATCCTTGTGACCAGTGTTTAGAGTAGGTATTTGGTTACATACTGTTAAAATCCTTGTGATCAGTGTTTAGAGTAGGTATTTGGTTACGTACTGTTAAAATCCTTCTGACCAGTGTTTAGATTAGGTATTTGGTTACGTACTGTTAAAATCCTTGTAACCAGTGTTTAGAGTAGATATTTGATTACATACTGTTAAAATCCTTGTGACCAGTGTTTAGAGTAGATATTTGTTTACGTACTGTTAAAATCCTTGTGACCAGTGTTTAGAGTAGGTATTTGGTTACGTACTGTTAAAATCCTTGTGACCAGTGTTTAGAGTAGGTATTTGGTTACGTACTGTTAAAATCCTTGTGACCAGTGTTTAGAGTAGATATTTAGTTATATACTGTTAAAATCCTTGTGACCAGTGTTTAGAGTAGGTATTTGGTTACGTACTGTTAAAATCATTGTGACCAGTGTTTAGAGTAGATATTTGTTTACGTACTGTTAAATTCCTTGTGACCAGTGTTTAGAGTAGGTATTTGGTTACATACTGTTAAAATCCTTGTGACCAGTGTTTAGAGTAGATATTTGTTTACGTACTGTTAAAACCCTTTTGACCAGTGTTTATAGTAGGTATTTGGTGACGTACTGTCAAAATCCTTGTGACCAGTGTTTAGCGTAGATATTTGGTTACATACTGTTTAAATCCTTGTGACGAGTGTTTAGAGCAGATATTTGGTTACATACTGTTAAAATCCTTCTGACCCGTGTTTAGCGTAGATATTTGGTTACATACTGTTAAAAGCCTTGTGACTACTGTTTAGAGTAGATATTTGGTTACATACTGTTAAAAACCTTGTAACCAGTGTTTAGAGTATATATCTGGTTACATACTGTTAAAATCCTTGTGACCAGTGTGTATAGTAGATATTTGGTTACATACTGTTAAAATCCGTGTGACCAGTGTGTATAGTAGATATTTGGTTACATACTGTTCAAATCCTTGTAACCAGTGTGTATAGTAGATATTTGGTTACATACTGTTAAAATCCTTGTAACCAGTGTGTATAGTAGATGTTTTGTTACATACTGTTAAAATCCTTGTGACCAGTGTTGAGAGTATATATTTTGGTTGCATACTGTTAAAATCCTTGTAACCTGGGTTACCAGTGTGTATAGTAGATATTTGGTTACATGCTGTTAAAATACTTGTAACCAGTGTGTATAATAGATATTTGGTTACATACTGTTAAAATCCTTGTGACCAGTGTGTATAGTAGATATTTGGTTACATACTGTTAAAATCCTTGTGACCAGTGTGTATAGTAGATATTTGGTTACATACTGTTAAAATCCGTGTGACCAGTGTTTAGAATAGATACTTGGTTACATACTGTTAAAATCCTTGTGACCAGTGTGTATAGTAGATATTTGGTTACATACTGTTAAAATCCTTGTGACCAGTATGTATAGTAGATATTTGGTTACATACTGTTAAAATCCTTGTGACCAGTGTTTAGAATAGATATTTGGTTACATACTGTTACAATCCTTGTGACCAGTGTTTAGAATAGATATTTGGTTACATACTGTTACAATCCTTGTGACCAGTGTTTAGAATAGATATTTGGCTACATACTGTTAAAATCCGTGTGTCCAGTGTTTAGAATAGATATTTGGCTACATACTGTTAAAATCCGTGTGACCAGTGTTTAGAATAGATATTTGGTTACATACTGTTAAAATCCGTGTGATCAGTGTTGAGAGTAGGCCTTTGGTTACATACTGTTAAAATCCGTTTTACCAGTGTGTATAGTGGATATTTGGTTACATACTGTTACAATACTTGTGACCAGTGTGTATAGTAGATACATGTATTTGGTTACATACTGTTAAAATCCTTGTGACTAGTGTTTAGAATAGATATTTGGCTACATACTGTTAAACTCCGTGTGACCAGTGTTTAGAATAGATATTTGGCTACATACTGTTAAAATCCGTGTGACCAGTGTTTAGAATAGATATTTGGCTACATACTGTTAAAAATCCGTTTGACCAGTGTGTAGAATAGATACTTGGCTACATACTGTTAAAATCCTTGTGACCAGTGTTTAGAATAGACATTTGGTTACATACTGTTAAAATCCGTGTGACCAGTATTTAGAGTAGATATTTGATTACATACTGTTAGAATCCTTGTGACCAGTGTTTAGAGTAGCTATTTGGTTACATACTGTTACAATCCGTGTGACCATTGTTTAGAGTAGGTATTTGGTTACATACTGTTAAAATCCTTGTGACCAGTGTTTAGAATAGATACTTGGCTACATACTGTTTAAATCCGTGTGACCAGTGTTTATAGTAGATATTTGGTTACATACTGTTAAAATCTTTGTGACCAGTGTTTAGAGTAGATATTTGGTTACATACTGTTCAAATCCGTGTGACCAGTGTTTAGAGTAGATATTTGGTTACATACTGTTAAAATCCTTGTGACAAGTGTTTAGAGTAGATATTTGGTTACATACTGTTAAAATCCTTGTGACCAGTGTTTATAGTAGATATTTGGTTACTTTCTGTTGAAATCCTTGTGACCAGTGTTTAGAGTAGATATTTGGTTACATACTGTTAAAATCCTTGTGACCAGTGTTTAGAGTAGCTATTTGGTTACATACTGTTAAAATCCGAGTGACCAGTGTTTAGAGTAGATATTTGGTTACATACTGCTAAATTCCTTATGACTAGTGTTTAGAGTAGATATTTGGTTATATACTGTTAAAATCCTTGTGACCAGTGTTTAGAGTAGATATTTGGATATATACTGTTAAATTCCTTATGACCAGTGTTTAGAGTAGGTATTTGGTTACATACTGTTAAACTACTTGTGACCATTGTTTAGAATGGATGTTTGGTTTATCCTTGTGACCAGTGTTTATAGTAGATATTTGGTTACATACTGTTAAACTCCCTGCGACCAGTGTTTAGAGTAGATACTTGGTTACATACTGTTAACATCCTTGTGGCTAGTGTTTATACTGGATATTTGGTTACATACTATTAACATCCTTGTGACCAGTGTTTAGAGTAGATATTTGGTTACATACTGTTAAAATCCGTGTGACCATTGTTGACAGTAGATATTTGGTTACATACTGTTAAAATCCGTGTGACCAGTATTTAGAGTAGATATTTGGTTACATACTGTTAAAATCCTTGTGACCAGTGTTTAGAGTAGATAATTGGATACATACTGTTAAATTCTTTATGACCAGTGTTTATAGTAGATATATATACTATATATCCTATATATAGGATCCATCATGAGTTTTCTTTGGAGATCAAGATTTCTTAAATGAGTCTAGAAAAAGACGGTTATGAACCGAGCCTCTTGGCGAGGTTAATAACTGTCTTTTTCGAGACGAATTTAAGAAATCTTCTCCAAATAAAAACGAGTGATGGATTCTTGTTATCACTTAAACAGTGTGTTTTAATGAAAAATATTGACAACATCAAAACAAAGACCGAATAACATATTCTTCATAAGAACTTGTGATTCACCGCATACAAAAGTAGTCCTCATCATTTTTCAATAAGAAGAAAAACAACAACAATGTTTTAAACAATTAAGACTCGTTATTTATTCAAAATAACGTATAATTGCATTTTTCAATGTGTAAAATTTAACAACTTAACAATAAACATAATAAAGATAAAGGTCAAAATGACGTCATCAGTAGTCGCGTGTATGACGTGTTTTTGTTATCACACGTGTATGATAACGTTCAATCTCATTAAAATCAGACCAAAAAACTTCTACCGCGTACGTACGTATATATACGAGTATGCAAGTTTTATAAGATCTGGTTTTAATGAGATTGGATAACGTTGTTCCGTGATTTGTTCTCAACTTGAAAATAAGGGTATTTATGTGATACATTTGGATACATACTGTTAAAATACTTGTGACCATTGTTTAGAATGGATGTTTGGTTTATCCTTGTGACCAGTAATTATAGTAGATATTTGGTTACATACTGTTAAACTCCCTGCGACCAGTGTTTAGAGTAGATACTTCGTTACATAGAGAATAACTAACTGCATGTTTTTGATATAGAATTTATGTCAAGAGGGAAAAAAGGGGTAATTTGGTTAAAATCACGAAACCGTAGGTTGAGTGATTTTACACCAAATTACCCCTTTGTTCCCGAGTGACATAAATTCGATATCAAAAACATGCACTAAGTTATTCTATTTATTATATATCTGGAATAAATCTCCCCTTTATTTTAAAGAAACATATAAAAAAAAAAATGACTTGGCCTTAGGCGTATGAATGTTACGTAACCAAATACTGCTGCTTCTATTTGGCGCCAAATGACTAGCGTTATGACGTCAAAACCGCTGACGTGACGTCATTTTCCTAGTATTCGGTCTCAGTTTTTTTTAAATTCCTAGTATTAAACCCATTTTAAATTCCAAAGATGTTCCAAATCTAAAAATAAAGTAGTTCCGGCAAAAAAGATATCATCACTAGTGATGATATAAAAAATTTAAAAGTGTTATCGTCACAGTGTTAGTTATCATTTTTTTAAAAATTGATATTGATTTTATGTCACTTAAGGATGTACTGAACTGAGGTTTTGAAATTAAAGAAATTTTTTTTTTTTTTTACTTTCTTATTAAATCTTCTTATTTTGTTGTCAATTAAAACCTGTTTAGTCATTATACCTTTTTATAATTCTTCAAAATTTAAAAAAAAATGAATAAAACTTGCTTGAGATAAAGGGCCTATTTTTTTCATGAGCCTTCAATTTGTTCGTGAGACGCTGTCCAGTTGCCGTGTTTGATTAAGAAATAAAACTGGGCAAAAAGAACATATTAAAGTCCATGAATATAAATTTTAATCTAGAACTTGTATAGTATCATATTGTTTTGAAAAAAAGTAGAAAATATTGGAAAACTTTTTTGACATTTGAAGATATGTTTGAAAAATAATAAATATATATTCATATTTTAACATTTTTTAGACATTCAAAGAAGAAAAACTGAAAATATTGCACAGTGACATATACTTTTCTTATTAAAATCTGACAAATGATAGTAATTGAAATAACTTAGAGAAGTTTCAGAAAAAGTTAAATATTACAAATATGTTTTTTCCTTATTTCAAAGTTTTGAAATTGTCTATTAATAAATCTGACAAATATGGATTTTCATTAGTGTCAAATAGTGTCTATTTTTTAGCTTTAACTACAATGTATCGCATGAACTTCCAAAGATATGGATAAAATACCTTCAGAATGAGATTAAAACCACAAGAAGATAAACAATTAGCATATCATCTTTCAAATATCGGCAATTTGCGTGAAAACTTTTTTTTTTTCATGGGCTGAAATAGCAAAAAAAAACTCATCATAAGGCTTTTATAAATTGATCTAGCAAAGAAAAAAGCCCAGTACCATACCTTTTTTTTTTTTTTTTTAATTTAACATATATCCAACTTTCAAAAAAACAATATTACAACAAAAGTTAAATATTATGAAAAATCCACTTTTCAGTTCAGTACATCCTTAAATTTCAATGCAAAATTCCTATAGAGAGCGAAGAAAATAACCGTTGATTATTCGTCAATAACCAATGGAAATGCACTACTTTTCACATTGGCTATTCCAGTTATCCCCCCGCGTATAAGCCTGTCATTCAGCGTCACGTGATGTAAAGAAACATACATGTGTATACTACGTCGTCTGCAATGGCTGACTCGATATTTTATTTTTATTTATTTTACATCGATTGCGAAACAAGCTTTCAGCTTGGATTAATCATGCTCTCGATGTCTGCTTCCTGGAGACTTAACCAGTACTCGTGCTTGAGAAAAATCTCAAAGACAGGACCCGCTCATCACGGGACGCGAACCAGGGACCTTTGATACGAGAGGCCGACGCTCTACCTCTGCACCACTGTAACGTTATGACGTCAAACCGCTCATGTGACGTCACTTTCCTAGTCACGCCCACAGAACAAATTTAAGTTAAGAACCCCTATTAAAAGCTTTCTCCAAGAATCCAAACTAAATGTATGAGAAATCTAAACACACCGTTGTTTGCACTGGATCTCGGACAAGTTTTAGGTTGAATTTCAGGTTTCTAGCGGATTCCGTTATTTGCTGGTGCGAGATCTACTGAAATATGTTGTGAAAATGTCGATTTTTCAGGTTTTAACCTAAAAAATCTCTGAAACTAGATGTTTCCCAGATATATATTTGTCCTCAAATCGCTGAATTTTTGGACACATTGTGACACAATAGCCCTGTAGACATTCGTTCCGTAGAACAGAATAGAAAATTCTGCTCCACTACACTCTTTCTATACATATTGTTAACTTGTGTAGTACAATGAAAACTAAATAATTTTAAATTAAATAAAATTACATAGTCTTGTTGCTGAGTCTACCCCTCTTTGTCGTTTTTTTCTGCAGTTATGCGTATAATGCAGTGGGTAGTCACAATTGATGGAACAGCAAACTGGTGGGTAAACTGGTTTGCTAAATAGTGCATTTATTTCCCTTTGTTAAGGTGTCGGGTCATGTTAGAATCGAAATGAAACTATCAAAAACCTTGGTTTATTGGCGAATAACCAATGGTTTGTCGTTCTGATGCGTTGTAATTAACCACTCAGGCCGTAAGCCTTCGTTGTTAATTCATGCGCATCAGAACTCCAAACCATTGGTTATTCGCCAATAACCCACTGTTGTTGATAGTTTATTTAAGAAATAAACTATCAACAACCGTGGGTTATTGGCGAATAACCAATGGTTTGGAGTTCTGATGCGCAGGAATTAACCACGAAGGCCTACGAAGAAACATATTTCTGTAGATCTCGTACCAGCAAATAACGGAATCAGCTAGAAACCTGAAATTCAACCTAAAACTTGTCCGAGATCCAGTGCAAACAACGGTGTGTTTAGATTTCTGATACATTTAGTTTGGATTCTTGGAGAAAGCTTTTAATAGGGGTTCTTAACTTAAACATTTTTCTGTGGGCGTGACTAGGAAAGTGACGTCACGTGAGCGGTTTGACGTCATAACGTTACAGTGGTGCAGAGGTAGAGCGTCGGCCTCTCGTATCAAAGGTCCCTGGTTCGCGTCCCGTGATGAGCGGGTCCTGTCTTTGAGATTTTTCCACACAAAACGGCACGAGTACTGGTTAAGTCTCCAGGAAGCAGACATCGAGCATGATTAATCCAAGCTGAAAGCTTGTTTCGCAATCGATGTAAAATAAATAAAAATAAAATAAATAAAATATCGAGTCAGCCATTGCAGACGACGTAGTATACACATGTATGTTTCTTTACATCACGTGACGCTGAATGACAGGCTTATACGCGGGGGGATAACCGGAATAGCCAATGTGAAAAGTAGTGCATTTCCATTGGTTATTGACGAATAATCAACGGTTATTTTCTTCGTTCTCTATAGGCAAGGAAAACAACGTCAAGTTAGAATTCTTAATTAACATCCTTGTTGCTAGTGTTTATACTGGATATTTGGTTACATACTATTAACATCCTTGTGACCAGTGTTTAGAGTAGATATTTGGTTACATACTGTTAAAATCCTTCTGACCAGTGTTTAGAGTATATATTTGGTTACATACTGTTAAACCCCCTGTGACCAGTGTTTATAGTAGATACTTGGCTATATACTGTTAAAAATCTGGTGACCAGTGTTTAGAGTAGATATTTGGTTAATCCTTGTGGCTAGTGTTTATACTGGATATTTGGTTACATACTATTAAAATCCTTGTGACCAGTGTTTAGAGTAGATAGGTTACAAACTGTTAAAATCCTTGTGACCAGTGTTAATTGTAGATATTTGGCTACATACTGTTAAAATCCTGTGACCAGTGCTTAGAGTAGATATTTGGCTACATACTGTTAATATCCGTGATGTTAGAGGATGTACTGGTACATGGGAAACTAAATAAAATCATGAGAAATCGTACAAGTTATACAAATGAGAAATGTGAGTCATGCTTGATTTGTGAGATGTTTCAGAGACGTATTGAGGAAGTTAAGTACGAAGGAATAAGACCAGAAGAAAACAAGTATGGTTGCTCAACAAAAGATGCTGTATATGGGATTACATGTCGTAAATGTAACAAGTTTGTATATGTTGGTGAGACATCCCGTACTATAAAAGAACGTTTAAAGGAACATGAAGCAGACGTGAGGCTTGGTAGGAGTACGAATGTGGCCGATCATTTTGGAGGTTCACACCATTCGTCAAAACACATGGGCGTCTGTGTTTTGGAAATAATGCGGGAAAAAGGTAAATACTATCGCCAGATGAGAGAATATAGATGGATTAAAGAGCTCCAAACAGCAGTGCCCAATGGTGCAAATAAGAAGACAAATATGGATGTTCTATGGAGGGAGTATAAATAAATTGAGATAAGAAAACAATATGTAAAAAGATATCGTATAATTGCTGTATAGGGTGATATGTGGAGAAGGGTTGATTGATGAGGGTAAATGCATATATGTATGTATATGTGTGGGTATGCATGTTGTGTGTCTATATAAGTATGTATATGTGCATTTATTGTGTGTATATACAGACATGTGGGTACATATGCTTCTGTAAAAATACTTAAAAGGATTGCAGTTTTGAGTGTTCATATTGTTTTGTATGGATTTTGTATGTTGTCTTATACATTTAATTTATCCAGATCATTTAAGCTATTCATAAGTAATTATATTCATATTAAGAATGGTTTAACACTGATAAGAGAGTTGCGACTAATCTATATTAACTAGATCACAAATTGGTATCACATATTTGTACTCATGGAACCATTTTTAATGCCTTGAGGAATTTGGCGCGATTTAGTTCGACGTCATTTGGTGAAATGACGTTATGTTATGAATGTTGTCATGACGTCATGATGTTATTGAGATCATGATGTTATTTCTTGTCAGTTATACTTTTAGTATTGAACTAGTAACATACATGCTTTGTGAGTAATTGAATTTAAAGTTCCTGAAGAAGGCCGTCAGGCCGAAAGCTTGAATATTGAGTGTTATTTTATACATATATTTAGTTTCAGACCCCTAGTGGTCATATAATAATAACAAGTGTTTAGAGTAGATACTTGGTTACATACTGTTGTCATATCCTTTTGACCAGTGTTAATAGTAGATATTTGATTACATACTGTTAAAATCCTTGTGACCAGTGTTTAGAGTAGATATTTGGCTACATACTGTTAAAATCCTTGTGACCAGTGCTTAGAATAGATATTTGGCTACATACTGTTAAAATCCTTGTGACCAGTGTTAATTGTAGATATTTGGCTACATACTGTTAAAATCCTGTGACCAGTGCTTAGAGTAGATATTTGGCTACATACTGTTAATATCCGTGTGACAAGTGTTTAGAGTAGATAACATACTGGCGCATAGCTCTTTATTCGATCATCGATTCTGCATCGGACTAAAATGCAAACATGGGGTAAATCCTGCTGACGAGGAAGTTAAAGCCATTAACTTTATATAATAGATTAATATTTCTTTAAATAGCGTGCCAGGCCCCTCTGGTTTTTAACAATGAACCTTTATAATTCAAATTTGTGTTAACACTTTTTCTGATAAAGACGGATTTTAATTCCCCAACAGAAGACTTTAATAAACACTACATGGCTATTATGAACGTGCGATTTCTCATAATTATACAATGTTTTAAACTCTGTATCAATAGTCGTCTCCTTAAATTCATTGCTGTTTTAATTATTTGCTTTCTAATGTGTCGACTTTATAAACTCCATACACAGGAAAGCATTAAATCAGTAAACACAGTCGTGATTTCAATATTGCAATCTGATTGAACCCTCTCCGGGACTTATATATAACGACATAGAAATGTGTTAGAAAATTGTGATACGATTGATTGCATGGAATGTGTCTATTCTCAAATTTACCTTGTATTTTATTATGCATATTTTTCATTTCAATTTCAATTATTCAAATGTCAAAAATAAACATTAACACCGAAGCCTCTCTAGCAATGTGTTAATTACAATGACATGATAGTATGTATCGCGAGCCCCGAAAGCTCAGTAGGTAGCTTTTTTCCCATGAACTGGCTCATTTATATATATATGACTGCAATGCTCTCAGGAACAAATATCAGCGTACATGTTCTATTCGTGTGCACTGGATTTTTACCTTATTTTCCTGTTATAACTCTTGAACTTTAATGCTATAATGATTATTTAGGAGTTTTAAATGTCTTACTGTTTGTTTAATTACCAAATTTGATATATTTGTTTCGGCCTTATGCAAGTCTAATTATATTGAACTATACTCGAGTATATAAAAGGATTTGTTTTATTGGGATTCTACGTAGTTTTCATCGATATTTCAGTTATATCACGGCGATAGATCCCTTATTCATTCTCCCTTGGTAAACAAACCAGTTTAAGGCTAGAAATGTGCCTTGCCCAAGGGCACATCACCATGAACCTCGCGGCTAGGGATCGAACTTGGGACGCGAGGTTCCAAATCGGCCACGGCTGATTCCGTATAGAAAATGAGCCGAGCTTGTTGATATGGGATTTGTCTCCCCCTGTATAGTGAAGACTTGGTTGAGCCTGTGCATACAAGAAACATGGCTCTAAACATTTCACAATAATTATATAACGCTCGAGTCACCCATGTGCAAACTATTTTAAACACGTGTTCGATATAACTGAAGTACATGTACTGTTGAAGATGGCATTATATATGGACATCATTCTGCTCTGTAGACTCGGGACCGTCATGTATGTTCATATTACCCAGTCTCTTTAAAAAAGGCGAGCCCGGTAGCTCAGTCGTTAACGACACGGGTTATCATGGATTATGGGTTCGAGTCCCAGATCAGCCAAAATTCTCTGCGACATTTAATAAAAGTCACTGTGACAAGGGTCCGTCCTCTTCAACCAATGGGCTAACAAGTATATGTTGAAATGCATCCAGTTGTTTAGAAAGTATGTTGTATGGGGTGCTGGGGTGGGAAAGTCAGGAAACACATGAGTATGTGAACTGATTGAACAATTGTTGAAAACGGCGTTAAATCCATATCAATCTGTCGATTTAATCCAATGCTCGACCATTCACGAAATTACCGTGTCTACCTTTTTTCGGAGTGTAGTTGACCGAATGGTGTATTTAGAGTCCTGGGTTAAACTATTTTCATAATATTACAGAAGTAGTTCGATGTACACTGTTATTTGAGGAAGACATCATAACATACACAATTCCACAATCCAAGGGAAATAACTTTAGCCTGTCGAAATAGATTAAACCCAAAGTTATCTCTTGTACGTCTTCAAAAACATTATGATAGTCATCGCAAGTAACACCGACTCCGTGGTTTAGTTGTAAGACCGTCTGTCTTGGTAGACCAGTGTGCGATCACTGGTCGGGTCATTAAATCAAATATAAACATGGAAGTAATGGATTCACCCTTTGTTGGTTAGTGTTGCGGGCATAGCAGAAGTCTGATGTATACGAATGATGTTAGAATAAAGAATAGCAGAACTGTTATTTACCTAGGATATTTAAATACTGTTGAAAGCGGGGATAACAGAAGTCTGATGTATACGAGTCGACCGATGTTAGATTAAAGACTAGCAGAACTGTTATTCACCTAGGATATTTAAATACTGTTGAAAGCGGGGATAACAGAAGTCTGATGTATACGACAGATGTTAGAATAAAGAATAGCAGAACTGTTATTCACCTAGGATATTTAAATACTGTTGAAAGCGGGGATAACAGAAGTCTGATGTATACGAGTCGACCGATGTTAGATTAAAGACTAGCAGAACTGTTATTCACCTAGGATATTTAAATACTGTTGAAAGCGGGGATAACAGAAGTCTGATGTATACGACCGATGTTAGAATAAAGAATAGCAGAACTGTTATTCACCAAGGACATTTAAATACTGTTGAAAGCGGGGATAACAGAAGTATGATGTATACGACTGATGTTAGTATAAAGAATAGCAGAACTGTTATTCACCTAGGATATTTAAATACTGTTGAAAGCGGGGATAACAGAAGTATGATGTATACGACTGATGTTAGTATAAAGAATAGCAGAACTGTTATTCATCTAGGATATTTAAATACTGTTGAAAGCAGGGATAACATAAGTATCATGTATACGACCGATGTTAGAATAAAGAATAGCAGAACTGTTATTCACATAGGATATTGAAATACTGTAGAAAGCGGGGATAATAGAAGTATGATGTATACGACCGATGTTAGAATAAAGAATAGCAGAACTGTTATTCACCTAGGATATTTAAATACTGTTGAAAGCGGGGATAATAGAAGTATGATGTATACGACCGATGTTAGAATAAAGAATAGCAGAACTGTTATTCACCTAGGATATTTAAATATTGTTGAAAGCGGGGATAATAGAAGTATGATGTATACGACCGATGTTAGAATAAAGAATAGCAGAACTGTTATTCACCTAGGATATTTAAATACTGTTGAAAGCGGGGATAACAGAAGTCTGATGTATACGACCGATGTTAGAATAAAGAATAGCAGAACTGTTATTCACCTAGGATATTGAAATACTGTAGAAAGCGGGGATAATAGAAGTATGATGTATACGACCGATGTTAGAATAAAGAATAGCAGAACTGTTATTCACCTAGGATATTGAAATACTGTAGAAAGCGGGGATAATAGAAGTATGATGTATACGACCGATGTTAGAATAAAGAATAGCAGAACTGTTATTCAACTAGGATATTGAAATACTGTAGAAAGCGGGGATAATAGAAGTATGATGTATACGACCGATGTTAGAATAAAGAATAGCAGAACTGTTATTCACCTAGGATATTTAAATACTGTTGAAAGCGGGGATAATAGAAGTATGATGTATACGACCGATGTTAGAATAAAGAATAGCAGAACTGTTATTCACCTAGGATATTTAAATATTGTTGAAAGCGGGGATAATAGAAGTATGATGTATACGACTGATGTTAGAATAAAGAATAGGAGAACTGTTATTCACCTAGGATATTGAAATACTGTAGAAAGCGGGGATAACAGAAGTCTGATGTATACGACCGATGTTAGCATAAAGAATACCAGAACTGTTATTCACCTAGGATATTGAAATACTGTTGAAAGCGGGGATAACAGAAGTCTGATGTATACGACCGATGTTAGAAT
The DNA here is from genome assembly GCA_031761405.1 of Serripes groenlandicus. Taxonomy (NCBI): domain Eukaryota; kingdom Metazoa; phylum Mollusca; class Bivalvia; order Cardiida; family Cardiidae; genus Serripes; species Serripes groenlandicus. The sequence continues at coordinate 6,405,694 of JASEVX010000014.1, forward strand.
AAAGAATAGCAGAACTGTTATTCACCTAGGATATTGAAATACTGTAGAAAGCGGGGATAACAGAAGTCTGATGTATACGACCGATGTTAGAATAAAGAATAGCAGAACTGTTATTCACCTAGGATATTGAAATACTGTTGAAAGCGAGGATAACAGACGTCTGAAGTATACGACCGATGTTAGAATAAAGATTAGCAGAACTGTTATTCACCTAGGATATTTAAATACTCTTGAAAGTAGTGTTAACGCTTATCCACGATATTTGAAAACAATGTGAAGAGAGGAGAAATTGTTCATAACGAGCCATTTCTCCTTTTGTCACAATGTTTTCAACTATGTTAATTAAGTATTCCTTCGCTATAAAAGTGTTTGATAAAATGATTATAAAGTTAGCTACTGCAGATGTGTTGTATGTGGGAAAGGGTAATGACATTATACCAATTAAAGCACTGCCAAATTTCGTTGTGAAAACGGATCAAACACTCTGCTTCACGGTTGGTGCATATATTTGTGGTTTTACGTCATTTTCAACATACATTCAGTTATATACTTATTCATAAACCCTGTGGAAACAACCCAGTACTAGGCTAGGAAATATGATACATTCAGTTATATACTTATTCATAATCCTTGGGAAACAACCCAGTACTAGGCTAGGAAATATGCCTTGGCTAATACTTATGATTAACTACTTCAGTTGTTTTTCGTGAAACCGGCGCCAATTCATCGGGTTCATATGAGTACCAGAAGAGAGTCATTGTTACGGCGAAGTGCTCGCCTCTTCTCGGGGAAATGTGCTCTGGGGCCTAATTTGCTATAAGGCAGTCCCGCCGTTTAACCCGCGCTGACGGCGAAGTGATCGTTCCGTTTCAACGCAGCTCTCCCTGCGTATGGCTGGGGAGATGCGCGCTGGGGCCTAATTTGCTGCAAGGCAATCCCTCCGTTTACCCGCGCTGACGGCGAAGTGCTCGACGTGTGTCGTGGCAGCACTCTGCGTATGGCTGGGGACAAACTGTGCGCTGGGGCCTTATTCGCTATAAGACAGTGCCGCCGTTTACCCGCTCTGACGGCGAAGTCTTCGCCTCGTTTCGGGGCAGCACTCTGCGTATGGCTAGGAGAAATGTGCGCTGGTGCCTACTTTGCTATAAGGCTGTCCCGTCGTTAAATACCGCGCTGACGGCGAAGTACTTGCTTTGTTTCAATGTTTCAAGGCAGCATGTCCAGGGACATTTAAGCCTTGTCCGAACTTTGGGATAACATAGTCCTGGGTCCCTATCTCAAGTCGTTGTTACTCCCTCTGTTTACCCGTACTTACGGCGAAGTGTTCTAAGCAGCGCTCTGCGTATGGCTAGAGGAAAATGTGCGCCGGGCCGAATTTACTTAAGAGAGTCGTTTCGACTCGCGGTTACGGCAAAGTGCTCATCTCGTCTCGAGGCAGCACTCTGCGTCTAGCTGGGGAAACGTGGGCTGGGGCCTACTTTGCTTTAAGGCAGTCCCGCCGTTAAAACCAGCGCTGACGGCGAAGTAGTCGCCTCGTTTCGAGTCAGCACTGTGCATATAGCTGGGGCGAAAATGTGCGCCGGGGCCTCATTTGCTATAAGGCAGTCGCGCCGCAACCGACCGCGCTGACAGCGACGTATTCGCCTCGTTTCAAGGCAGCACACCGTGCATGTCCGTGGGAAATGTAAGCCTTGTCCAAATTTTGGAATAAGGCAGTCCGGTGTCCCCACCTTAAGATTTTGATTTATTGAGGGTTTAGTATTCAGTTGTATAACGGTGACAGTAGACGTGTTCATGTGTTACTAACCGGTTCTATACTAAAACATGTGTCTTTCCGAAAGGTACAACATTTATATTTGTCACGTTGACAGTACACGTATGCATGATGTACTAATCAGTACTAGACTAGAACATGTGTCTTTCTGAAAGGTACTCCATTTATATTTGATGTATTGGGGGTTTAGTATTCAGTTATATCACGGCGACATTACACGTATCCATGTGTTACTAACCAGTACTAGACTAGAACATGTGTCTTTCCGAAAGGCACTCAATATATAGTTGATATATTGGGTATTTAGTATTCAGTTATATCACGTGTACAGTACACGCATCCATGTGTAACTAACCAGTACTAGACTAGAACAGGTGTCTTTCCGAAAGTTACTCCATTTATATTTGATTTATTGGTTGTTTAGTATTCAGTTTTATCACGGCGAGATTACACGTATCCATGTGTTACTAATCAGTACTAGACTAGAACAGGTGCCTTTCCGAAAGTTACTCCATTTATATTTGGTATATTGGTTGTTTAGTATTCAGTTATATCACGGCGAGATTACACGTATCCATGTGTTACTAACCAGTACTAGACTAGAACAGGTGTCTTTCCGAGAGGTACTACATTTATATTTGGTATATTGAGGGTTTAGTATTCAGTGTTATCACGGCGAGATTACACGTATCCATGTGTTACTAACCAGTACTAGACTAGAACAGGTGTCTTTCCGAAAGTTACTCCATTTATATTTGATTTATTGGTGGTTTAGTATTCAGTTATATCACGGCGAGATTACACGTATCCATGTGTTACTAACCAGTACTAGACTAGAACAGGTGTCTTTCCGAGAGGTACTACATTTATATTTGGTATATTGAGGGTTTAGTATTCAGTGTTATCACGGCGAGATTACACGTATCCATGTGTTACTAACCAGTACTAGACTAGAACAGGTGTCTTTCCGAAAGTTACTCCATTTATATTTTATTTATTGGTGGTTTAGTATTCAGTTATATCACGGCGAGATTACACGTATCCATGTGTTACTAACCAGTACTAGACTAGAACAGGTGTCTTTCTGAAAGGCACTCCATATATAGTTGATATATTGGGTATTTAGTATTCAGTTTTATCACGTGTACAGTACACGTATCCATGTGTTACTAACCAGTACTCGACTAGAACATGTGTCTTTCCGAAAGGCACTCCATATATAGTTGATATATTGGGTACGTGTATTTAGTATTCAGTTTTATCACGGCGAGATTACACGTATCCATGTGTTACTAATCAGTACTAGACTAGAACAGGTGCCTTTCCGAAAGATACTCCATTTATATTTGATATATTGGTGGTTTAGTATTCAGTTATATCACGGCGACATTACACGTATCCATGTGTTACTAACCAGTACTAGACTAGAACATGTGTCTTTCCGAAAGATACTCCATTTATATTTGATATATTGGGGGTTTAGTATTCAGTTATGTCACGGCGATATTACACGTATCCATGACCAATGTGTTACTAATTAGTACATCTTGATTTAAATGGTCCAGCATTCGAACATTTCCCACGTGGATTAGGTTAACGTTTCGTTTTCCAAATGAATAAAACTTGGGTATATCTGCTTCCCAACAACACTTTCTGATTTAGTATTCTGAAAGTATGTTCCAACGTAATAAAGACTTGGCAAGCGAATAATTCATTCATTTTTCCATAGATTTCAACGAAAATTGGCTCAGATTGAGTCAATTATTATTCAATCAACAGTCTTTTTCATAAAACGTGAAAATAAGGCTTTGAACCGAGGTCGCAGTTTTCAGCAAATGACGACCGAACATGCTTATTGCAATTTAGAACACGCAGCGAGTAACAAAGAATGTCCTTTATTAAACTCAACTTGATTTGAGAGTTGTGGCACTTCATGTCTGTGCAGGCTTCCAAGCCATAATCATGGTTATTACTGCACCTCGCCAGATGTATGAGATAACATGCATAAACTAAAATGCTTACTTGTTCTAACGAACGGATGTCGTTTCAGATATGGGAAAAAAGAACAAAAGAGATCAACAAATCTACATTTATATACAAAATTAAAACAACAAGCCTGTAAGTGCTAAATATAAAGATACAAAATATCGAATACATCATTTAAACAAGTTTGCCGTCCCGCAAGAAAATCAACACTGTGGACTCTGCGAAAAATATCGACCCGGATCAGCCTAAGCATTCCGCGCAGGGTTACCTGAATAGATACTTTTCGCTTCCTGTGGATTTGTCTGTTTCATGATACATTACTCTATACTTCTACCCCCTGAGACGGAATATGTCGGCCCGAACAGTCTAGGCTGATCTTGGTCGATACATTACGCAGAGGCCATAATGTTGGTTTTCTCGCGGGAACAGTTAAACATATCACTGCTGGAACCAATTGTGTTAAGTCTCTGCTCAAAAACTCAACATTTCTATTTTGTTATTTCTTGAAAATTGCTATGGACTCTTCCAAATAAAAATCTAGTTACGTTTATTTAAAAAATGTATCAGTATTGAAAAGATTATAGTTGACCATAACCATTTATCTATTTAAACTCCGCTCGTTTTCTATGAATTTAGTCACATTCCACGAATAGTTTTTTTAACTGCATACTTGTATAGTCGTTGTTTGTCACAACCGTTCCTCATGAGGTTTGTCATGATACATGAACGATCTAGATCTGACTGCTCGAAGACGCAAGGTGATCTTGATAGTCGGTAGGTTTCCTGTGACTTATTTCATTTAGGTAACTTTTAGACGAGCATTGAATAAGCATTATTGTATAGTCGAGATTTATCACAACCGTTCCTCAAGAGGTTTTCTTTCTGCATGAACGATTTAGAACTGACTGCTTGAAGACGCATGGTGATCTAGATATTCAGTAGGTTTCGTGTGACTTATCTCATTTAGGTAACTTTTGAACGATCATTGAACGATGTATTGTATAGGCGATTTTTATCACAACCGTTACACATGAGATTTCATAGGATGTATGAACAGACTGCACGTAGACGCAGGGTGATCTGGATATTCTCTAGGGTTCCTATCATGTATGAACAGACTGCACGAAGACGCAGGGTGATCTGGATAGTTGGTAGGATTCCTGTGACTTGGTTCATTTATATACCGATCTTTTGTTTTTTCAGCCTAATGTACATACTAATAGCATGATAGTTAACATACACTGTTGATGGGCGTAGTTATTTAGAAAACACATTTGGGAAAGGTGTTAATTATTTTAACGTTTCTGGTTATATAGTCATACTACATTTATGTACACAAATAATAATCCATAACATTGCTTGTATTGTTCTTTTCCTTCATAATGACGTTCTCGAATGAGTTGACGTAACTAAGGTACATTTAAAACATTGTGGGAAAGGAAGAAACTGTCAATAATGAGGACTTTGTTTCTACCATTTTACATTCATATGTACATATATTTACCGGCTGTTAAACCAGACTGGGTTATCTTAAGCATTCAGGGTTGAACAATGACGAAATGATATACAGAATAATCAAATCTCAGAATGCGTTTCTGGCGTGTGATATTTATCAATACACTTTGAAAAAGGAGGAAATAGCTTATTTGATTAACTAGCCATTTATTTTCATAAGGCACTTTCTTTTGTGTCTCGAAATAGTTATGTTTCACGGGAAAAAGTGAGCTTTCGCCGTAAATAAAACAGTTATATACGAGCTTGTAAACTAATGATTGCTTGGCATTTAACGCAGTTTTCAAAGACATTTCATTAATATGACGGAGGCTTGTACAATAATCGGGCGTAAAAGAATGTGTGCTTATTGTAGATTCAGATTAGCTTGTTCATTCACATGGTATGATCTAGATCTGCACTGTTAATACATTTGTTATTTCAGTAGACGCTTCTGATAAGCAGTTTACATTTAGGTAACATATGATAGAGATGTGCAGACATTTCTTTATTTCCACACGCAGCTTTTTTTTCAAACATGGGAAAGTAAGAGACGGTTTAATACACTTCTACTTCTACTGTTTAGTGTAAAAACCCAGATTTGTCTAGAAGTTTTCGAGATGGGATCATTTGTGAATATCGTACGACATAAAAGTCATTTACAGCATTTGCTGTCTGGTACGCACAGTTTATGAAGGCCAGTATATATTAATTCATTATTGGATCATATGCGAGTTGACAAACACTTTTGGATTTCAGTAGTTAGTAAGAAAACACATTTAGAAAAGGTGTTCACTGTTTTCATTTGTTTGGTTATATAGCAGTAATACATGTACATAAAAAAAAAAGATTGTTTGTATTATTCTGTCCCTTAGTAAGAAAACACATTTGGAAAAGGTGTTCACTCTTTTGATTTGTCTGGTTATATAGCCATAATACATGTATATAAAGAAATAGTAACTCTATAAGATTGTTTGTATTGTTCTGTTCCTTCATGATTAACATTCTCGATGACTTTAGCATAAAGTACATACAAAACATTGTGGAAAAGGAAGAAACAATTCTATTTTCTTCCCCCCCCCCCCCCCTCCCCCCCCCCCCGCTAACATATTCACGTAAATAGTTTTTCTGGTATGCACGAGTTTATCTAGTCCTGAATATAATCAGCTTTTTATCAGTGTCATCCGTCGTATCTGAACCAATCACTAGACATCCATCGCTCTGTCTGTGCAATATACACCATGGGTAGTTCATTCCGTCTTTCTCTGACAACAAAATCTTCTCCTTACCACCACCGTGTCGGACTACATGTACATTGTGAGAATTCAATCCACACACTAACAGGTTATCGTCTCCATCCACATACATTCCGGCTGGTGACTTCAAGTCTCTGTCAGAGTACTGGTATATCACGTGACCTTGATTGTTTAAACATGTTACAATGTTAGTGTCGGCATCAGAGACAAACACCTGACTCCCATTCCTGTTTACTTTTACAAAACTAGGACTTGTAAACATGTATTCACCATTATCCTCTCCAAACCTTTTCTGTACTTTACCAGCCGTGTTGAGTACTCGTACTTCACCATTACCGGGATCATCATGACAGGTAACGTAGATCTCGTCACCGTAAACATCCACACCAATACATTCTCGCTCCATCTTCAATGTTTCCTTCACCACCATATCAGGGAATACTCTTACACGCTGGAGTTGTTTACCTTGTGTAACTATGACGTCAGTGTCGTTGATAGCAGACACGTCTCCTGCCGGAATAGCTGACTGGGATTTAAACTGTAAGTCTTTATCAAACAGTTTTAGATCGTCATTGGCACATGCGAGTACAAGATGTCCGTCAGACATGAATGTACATCCAGCGATATCTGCTTTCACAGTTATCTCCTGTTTGTCCTTAACAGACATGTTCAGTATAGAGGTCCGGTTATGGCCGGTATAGACAGGTTGGTTGTTAGCAACAGTCCCTAGGGATTGTAATTGTTGAATCATGTCAGTTAGAACGTCATTGGGTTGAAAACGAACGTCTATTGGGTAAATGTCTTTCTGGACATTGTCAATGATATGTCCACATTCACTTGCTCGTGACGACGCCTTTTTCATTCCGACAAAAATGACGTCATTTTCCCGCGTTTTCTGACATTCAGACAAAGATTTGTCCATATCCCCGATTTGACGTAAAATGTCATCGGCTAAAGTCAAGTGACCGTCTATCTCTTTATTCATCTTCTCATCAATGTATCGGATTTTGGAAGACATTTCTTTTTCGAGTTGATCCAGTTTGTCGTTTATATCCCTGCGTAATTGATGCATGCCGCTGAAACATTTCTTTATCTGAGTTTTCACGGCTGATTTAGCAATGAGTCTGTTCTTTCTAAAGTCGTCATATTTAGATGATAAGTCCCTCAGACTTTTAACGACTTTCTTCAGCTCCTCTTCAACACATTTTAATCGAGTACTGTGCCTAGTGACATCGCCTGTATCGCAAGTTGTATGACCGGTAATTTTACAAGCTGAACAAATGACCTCGTCGTGAGTGGTACAGTATATATCAAGTAACGTTGTTTTGTGTGTATCACAGTACATAAACGGTAACGTTGGTTTAGTCCTCGTGGATCCAGATGGAACGTTACTCCCTGTCAGAAGTGTGTGCTCTCTAGATGCCCTAGACCCCCTGTGTGCCTTATCACATGACTGACACAGGTACTCACAGCATATGGTACAGTAGGAGATAGCCTCTAATGTTTGACCGCTTGACAAACATACATCACAGTCATTGTTGGGTATTTCGTCAGATCCTTTATAGAAAGATTCGGATCTAGATGCCATGCTAGTGGTGTGTGAATTTGTTACTACGTTTCCTGAAATGTATGTATTAACAAGGGTTATTACCTGTATGTTTATTATATCTCGGTTAAAATTGACATACAACTGAAACGTACACTGCACTACAGCATAGAAGTCATAGTAACAATACAGACAAAGTAAGTATTTAAAAGGGATTATCTGTGTTTTGTTATATCAGGGTTAAAATTGACATACAACTTAAACGTACACTGCACTACGGCATATAAGTTATAGTAACAGTACAGTAAATGTATGTATTAACAAGTGTTATTATCTGTTTTTTTTTTTATATCAGGGTTAAAGTTGACAACTTAAACGTACAATGCCCTACGGCATAGAAGTCATATTAACAATACAGTAAATGTATGTATCAACAAGGGTTATTATCTGTATGTTTATTATATTAGGGTTAACGTTGACATAGAACATAAATCTACAATGCACTACGGCATAGAAGTCATAGTAACAATACAGTGGATTGTTTTCCTGCCCATTTCTTGCAAAAGTAAAATCAATCTGAATAACAAACAGTTTAGTTCTCAGAAAAGCCCCAATATTTTGTAATGGTCAGGATCAGGGGGCAATCTGAACTATTGTTATAAGATATCAGCGGTTGTCGACATTCATCGCTGGGAAGCTAAGACAAAAATTGTGAGTTTGTTTATTGTCGATTTAATTTCCTTCAGTTTTAAATAATTATACTTATTGACATATTTACTGAGGACGTACTTGTTTACCCTCATACCTCTGTGTTCTGACGAATGTTTAGTCTCAGGTGAACATATAACTTTTCGCTCGCCTAATATCAGATACGATACAGTAAATAGGTATACAATATACATAAGAGTTATTAAGGATCAAGGCACCATATCTTAAATCATAACACTGTCAATGGTATATTTGATAATAGAGTTTCCCTTATATGTAGTACTCTTGTCACATGTGTACGGACAGACAAACACAACAGTATTTTTGATAAATAGTCCACACAGAATGTAAATCTGGCATTCCGGGATCGAATTGTTCCCAAAGCCGATGTTTTGTGGAAATATATATATAGTAATTGTTTTCTCTCATCAATCAGTACATACAGTTTAAATATTGGTTTCAGTCCAACAGAAGGGTTTAACTAATCGACCTGTGTCTATTGTCATAAAAACAATCGATTGAAATAATAGACACAATAATTGTTAACCTTTTCCCACAAGCAGACATGGTCGCCGCGTTTTCAGCAGACGACTTTTAAAAACATTACAGTCATTGATTATGGAGTAACTTTATTTTCACAATCGGCAATTCTTCCTCTTTGGCGCAATGTTATTAACTCTATTCAATTAAAATACTTTAAGTTATAGAACATTGCTATATTCACTCTTCTATGTTGTCAAAGTCGCCTGTTGAAGAGTTGGTATATTTTGGAAAGGGTTATACTGAGTTATAATATAGTTTACCCTTTCCGAGACATAGCCGACTTTCCACGTCTACAATAGCAGGTAATATTTGAAAACATTGGGTGAAAAAAAAGCTATATATAATAACTATTTGTTATTATTTACAATCCCACTGCATCCTATTATTTGTATTGATAGAGTTATACATATACATGTAAATGTGTAATATATTCATAAAAAAAATGTTACACGTGCTATTTGAGTTTTATCAGGTGTATTCAAATATATTTGAAATGAGGATTCAATTGCCAGCAAATATAATCAGTGTTTTAGTAAATTGGCTTATCAAACTGATGCGATTAACGCAAATATCCGTAGTAGACTGCGCGTAGACGTCGTTCGCAAAATCTCAAAAATAAATTTCTTATTTCCTGTTTTGTGACCTGTCCCAATGAATATTTCAAAATTAAAATAAAAAGCCTGACAATCCTTTAAGATGCGGTAGTGTGACGTCAACCACACTTAATTAAGTATTATTACACGTGTAAACAGCGTTATTCCATTATTGAAAACATTTAAATTGGTATAAATCGTCTGTTCTTTATCTTCACTTGTTTAAGAATGTATAATCTTAAAGACAAAACGATGTTGCAGTAGTGTACGGGGTTTTGTATTTAGCTACTCGTAGTGTCGAGAATCGGCATATTTCTTGACCTTATAGGCTGCATTTCACCAAAGATTGTTTTTTTCAATCGGTCCGATCTGGACCAGATTGTCCCCGATGAATCATTTTTTTTGATCGGCCCGATTGTCGTATTGAATCGCCTCCAATCGTCCCCTTTTTTGAACCGATTGAGTCCCGACCAATGGACCATGGCGGTGGACTAATCACGGACGTTCCTCGCGCGATCGACACGTTTCCGGGGCGCAAGTATGCGAAAGTACGCGCAAGTACCCGCAGGTACACGGCAAAGGCCCGGTAGAGACCCGCTTCTCGCAGAGGCTATATACGAAAGCTCCAGAGGGCGGGCGAGACAAGGGGACCTTCAAGGGACCCTCGGCGACTTAGACGACCACGGGCCGACGGTTTTTGATCGGGCCGATCACTTTTTCGGTACCCGACACCCGGAGGACTGAGGCGATCGCGCCAGATCTTCCCCCGAAGGTATAGGGTAGTGCTCGACAGTGCTTGCAGGTTTCCGACTATTTTCGCAAAAATGCGGCCGATCGACCATAAAAAGGATCGCGTACTATCGGGACCAAAACAATCCTTGGTGAAATGGCCGCTTTAGTCTCGCAAAATACCTGTTTTTGTTCATGCGATTCGAAAAAGATTTTTAAGCGATATTTCCTACTTCAAAATACTCTATGTCTACATTAAACATGTCCCACAAGAAATTTGATGTAGGGATTCGTATTGAACCCTCAATGTGTAAATTAATCAGAACAATAAAATGTAGAGACTCGTATTGAATCCTCAATGTGTCAATCAATCAGAACCATAAGATGTAGATATTCGTATTGAATCCTCAATGTGTCAATCAATCAGAACCATAAGATGTAGATATTCGTATTGAATCCTCAATGTGTCAATCAATCAGAACCATAAGATGTAGGGATTCGTATTGAATCCTCAATGTGTCAATCAATCAGAAAGATATGATGTAGAGATTCGTATTGAATCCTCAAAGGGTCAATCAATCAGAAAGATAAGATGTAGAGATTCGTATTTAATCCTCAATGTGTAACTCAATCAGAACAATAAAATGTAGAGATTCGTATGGAATCCTCAAATAGTCAATCAATAAGAATAATAAAATGTAGAGATTCGTATGGAAATCTCAAATAGTCAATCAATCAGAATAATAAAATGTAGAGATTCGTATTGAATCCTCAAATAGTCAATCAATCAGAACAATAAGATGAAGAGATTAGATTCGTATTGAATCCTCAAAGGGTCAATCAATCAGAACAATAAGATGAAGAGATTCGTATTGAATACTCAAAGGGTCAATCAATCAGAACAATAAGATGAAGAGATGGGTATTGAATCCTCAAATAGTCAATCAATCAGAACAATACGATAAAGAGATTCGTATTGAATCCTCAATGTGTCAATCAATCAGAACAATATAATTTCTGTGATATTTATTAAATCATTTCCACATGCACCTCATTTGTAGCAGACGACTTTGTATGGAAATCCAAAATATATCAATTATTATTGAATAGAGTTAAAAGCTATGTTACAAAAGGAGAAAGTGTTCTTTATTATGAACAATGTTTTTTGCCACATTGTTGTCAAAATTCGTCTGCTGTATATGCGTTAAAAAACGTCTGTCAGTTGGAAAGGCTAATGAAATAGGTATTGATGTTTTAGCCGATTAATTTACCATTTCCTTCATACAAAAGAATTTTGACACCTCTGCAAAAGAAGAATTGCAGTAAAAGAACCGATACAAGTAATATATTGCTCAAACGAGCAATTTCGTCAGACTTACAATGTTTTCAAGTATATTCAATGATGCCACAGAGTGTTCAATATTTATGCTTTGATTTATAAAGGTTTCGTTCATGCCCAGATGTTTTCAATGTGTCTGTATTGGATGTGGTGAAATTGTCTTTAATGTTCATGCTAATATAATAGCTTTTATTTTGTTAAAACAGACTACGGATATCATAGCGAGGAAAGGTTTATATTGTTTAAACAATCGTACTTTTGATAAGACTGAGCAGGTTGACAAAATGATCTGAGTTCAGAAATGCCAACTTGTACCTTGTATCATGCAGTTGCTTAATTATGACTTTGCTATTAGTTAATATGAATAATACAAACATAAAAACAAACAACTATAATCCCTTTTCTCTGAAATAGTCTTATAGAAGATAAGTACAGTAATTTAACTAAGTCTGAAAAGATTCTGCAAATGACTGCTTTAGAAACACATATTTACATTAAAAATATAATAATTAATTGGTTGAACGAGCGTTTTGTTTTCTAAGCAGACGACTTTGTGAATCGGTTATTTCGGAATTAATTTAATAAGTACACGTGATTTCTTCATAACACTGCGATTGAATGTTTTCTCTGTTACAGACAATATTCGGCGAATTGCAGCAGACGACCTCAGAACAAAAAAGCAAAGAGGAGAAATTTAACGAGACGCGCGATATATTTTTACACAAATGTTTTCAAACTCTGCGTTGTAATTTAAACTTCCAACTTTTTTCCTCAGATGTATGAAATATCAGACAACATGAAGTGATCTTTAATAAAGGTGATCGGATTGTCCTTTACCCTATCCCTTATACAATCAATCTACAGCAGACGACACTCAGAAAATAGTGACAATGCTATGGACAATCTCTATAAATGAACGTTTACTTATGGAATAAAATTGAAAAAAGCATCAATTTCCCCTTAAGTCACGTTTGTCTTCAGAAGTCTTCTTCTATGGATATTTTAAATACATATACACGTTGGAAAGGATAAATTTCCTGATTAATCGGTTTTTGAAAAATATGACCATCATATTTATAATATTAAAACACTTTACGGTTTACGCAGATACTTTTTGTAACATTAATGTTATACTTTTAGGCAAGCCATAATGTTTTTTGGAGTATAGAAAATAAATCGAATGCAAAAATACATCTAGTGTTCAATACATCTTGTGTTCGGTAAACCATCATTAAATAATGTGTATTAATTAATTATTGGGAACGAAAGGCAAACACTCGTATAAGATAATGAATATTTATCAGGTGCTCCATGAAAACAAACCTTAACGTAATTAATATACATGTGGAACAACGCCTGTCTTCTATATATCCTAATGGATGACGAACTGTGCATATCTAGATCAGGTTGCGCAGATACACGGTCTGTTCTAAATCTAGACAAAGCAGCCAGTTATTGGACATAGTATTGTGTGGAGAGCTGGTGTGCGAAAGCCAGGAAACACATGGGTTGGTAAACTAGTCCCCGTGATATAACTTTAACACTGTAAAAAACGACGCAAAACTGCAATCGACACTATAACTAAAAATGACTTTAATTCAGTAAGAAAACTATATGCCATTTAATTTTGTGTTAAAACTGGTTGCTTTCTAAACATAGAGGTAAATAAGGAAAAAAAAAAAAAGTTCTTGTTGAAACCTATTTCAACTAAATTTAATTATCCTCGGTAAACGGTGCAGGAGGCTATATGGATCTATAAAATAGAAAATGATAATTATAAACTCTTACTTCGTTGTGTTCGTTACATGTTGATTCAGTTGTGTAGCTATTATTCTAATCGGAATTCATCATTATCCAATTTGGTTTGTGAACGAATGTTCAAAATATCCATCGTTGAGAGTACCCTGGTCATGCGCATGTGCAATGTTCGGTTAACCCTTTTCAACATATCCAAAACATGCAGCAGACCACTTTGAACAAGGTCAGGGCAAAATAGGATAAATATGTATAAATAAATATATTTTTATTTAATAGATCTTAAAACATTTTGGCAAATAAATCCCGTGCTCATAATGAACAATAACTTATTTTGGAAAATTGTTTATAAGCGTCATCTGTTGTAGATGGAAAGGTTTAATATTTGCATTGTATGAATTGCTAAACCCTTCGCCGCTGTGATCACATTAATATAGTGACTTATTATATTACATTCTTCTGCTGTATTTCGCAGTTCCTGATCGACATTTAAATTCGTTTTATATTAAGGCACAAATTACGTGTTATTATCGATTTCTCTATTAACAGGGAGTATATAACTCAAAGGTCTATGTATACTGAATTGTACAACAACTAACAATTAAAAAACGATCCGAAAAATAGATAAGTAAGGTTCAATAATGATATCGCTACTTATTATATTGAACTAGTATATATTTCCGTCATACATAAGTTTTTAACGGATTATTTGTTCCAGATGACACGCTGGTATTAGATTAGCAAGCACGACTGACTCGCTGGTATTAGGTTAGCAAGCAAGACTGACTCGCCGCTGGTATTTTGTTAGCAAGCACGACTGACTCGCTGGTATTATGTTAGCAAGCAAGATTGACTCTCTGGTATTAGGTTAGCAAGCACGACTGACTCGCTGGTATTAGGTTAGCAAGCACGACTGACTCGCTGGTATTAGGTTAGCAAGCACTACTGACTCGCTGGTATTAGGTTAGCAAGCACGACTGACTCGCTGGTATTAGGTTAGCAAGCACTACTGACTCGCTGGTATTAGGTAAGCAAGCACGACTGACTAGCTGGTATTAGGTAAGCAAGCACGACTGACTCGCTGGTATTAGGTTAGTAAGCACGACTGACTCGCTGGTATTAGGTAAGCAAGCACGACCGACTCGCTGGTATTAAGTTAGCAAACACGACTGACTCCTGTTATTAGGTTAGCAAGCACGACTGACTCGCTGGTATGAGATAAGCAAGCACGACTGACTCGCCGCTGGTATTAGGTTAGCCAAGCACGACTGACTCGCTAGTATTAGGTTAGCAAGCACGAATGACTAGTTAGTATTATGTTAGCAAGCACGACTGACTCGCTGGTATGAGGTTAGCAAGCACGACTGACTCGCTGGTATTAGGTTAACAAGCACGACTGACTCGCTGGTATTAGGTTAGCAAGCACTACTGACTCGCTGGTATTAGGTTAGCAAGTACGACTGACTCGCTGGTATTAGGTTAGCAAGCACGACTGACTCGCTGGTATTAGGTAAGCAAGCACGACTGACTCGCTGGTATTAGGTAAGCAAGCTAGACCGACTCGCTGGTATTAAGTTAGCAAACACGACTGACTCCTGGTATTAGGTTAGCAAGCACGACTGACTCGCTGGTTTGAGATAAGCAAGCGGGACTGACTCGCCGCTGGTATTAGGTTAGCCAAGCACGACTGGCTCGCTAGTATTAGGTTAGCAAGCACGAATGACTAGTTAGTATTAGGTTAGCAAGCACGACTGACTCGCTGGTATGAGATTAGCAAGCACGACTGACTCGCTGGTATTAGGTTAGCAAACACGAATGAATAGCTAATATTAGGTTAGCAAGCACTACTGACTCGCTGGTATTAGGTTAGCAAGTACGACTGACTCGCTGGTATTAGGTTAGCAAGCACGACTGACTTGCTGGTATGAGGTTAGCAAGCACGACTGACTCGCTGGTATGAGATAAGCAAGCACGACTGACTCGCTGGTATTAGGTTAGCAAGCACGACTGACTCGCTGGTATTAGGTAAACAAGCACGACTGACTCGCTGGTATTAGGTAAGTAAGCACGACTGACTCGCTGGTATTAAGTTAGCAAGCACGACTGACTCCTGGTATTAGGTTAGCAAGCACGACTGACTCGCTAGTCTTAGGTTAGCAAGCTTGACTCTGACTCGCTGGTATTAGATTAGCAAGCACGACTGACTCGCTGTTATTAGATTAGCAAGCAAGACTGACTTGCTGGTATTAGATTAGCAAGCACAACTGGCTCGCTGGTATTAGGTTGGCAAGCACAATCGACTCGCTGCTGACGATTAGGTCAAACTGAGCCGCACTGTAAGAGGCTGGCATTAGATATGTAAGAGCGTTTGCTACTATATCGAAGTTGAGGTCTGATTTAAATGATTGATTGATTGATTGTTTGGTGTTTTACGCCAATGTCAACGAAGTTTTGGTTATATCACGATGTTTAATGGGTAAGTACTATTGGTCTCTTTATTATGAAACCAGTTAGTCACTCGTAATGTTAACCCCACAGCCCTGCGCGCCTAGGAGGGAAATCCATATCTACATTTATTTAAGTTTTGGGTATGACCTGATCCCGCAACCACCTGCACAAGGGGTGGACGCTCTACCACTATACGACCGAACAAGTAAACCGAACACAAGAAGTGGGAGAACTTATCCGTCGGTAACACCTTCCACATGCAGACGAATTTTGTCGCAACTGCAGTGGACACAACTGTGACACAAGGAGCAGTATCACATTTTGCTACAATGCATACCTTTCAAGTTAAATAGTTAAAATCTTATTTGTAGGGATTTTCAATTATTTTTTTGCCTAGATATTTTTAAAAAGTAATTTGCTGCAGATGTGAACCCTGGTGGAAAGTGTTCACATATTTCATCCATATAGTAAACCTTGTCTATGTACTTCAAAGCTCCTGAAGATGATTTAGATAAGAGTTAATAATGCTAGACGACACATAACCTTTCCAACAAGTAGACATTTGTTGACGCTTCTATAGATGTTGAACATATTTTGTCTAAAGTTATTGGTCATGATGAGTCATTTCTCCCTTTGTCAAAATGATTTCAACTCATGTAGATAAGTATGCTTTAATTCATAGATAGTTTACATAGTTGTGCTTATATGATTTCATGGTCGTCTGCTAAAGACTAAATGTATGTTAGAAGGATCTATGTAATACACCCTTCACAGGATATCGAATGGCAAAGCTTTACATTTTTCCTCTGCTTTATTGTCGTCTTCTACGCTCTTGAAAACTGGTTTAACCTGCTGAAATATAATCAATCTGGGTGACAAACTTTGTGGATCAGAGATCAGCATAAACACGTTGTGGGATCCGATCTGAACATTGGTTATTAATGATAGGCGACATCCGACTTTAACGAACACAAGAGAAGTTATGAGTTTGTTTAGAGACGTTTTAATTTACAAAGGATCTATAAGTGAGGTTTAATAATGATATCGACTGACGAATCTTAAACATATCTATTCATAAATTTACTGGATTAATATTTGTTTCCTCCACACAGCAGTGTCTTACGAATTGTAGTCCTCAGATGAACGAATTCATTTCCATTATCAGATAGTATATTTAATCTACATGTATATACATATTCATTGAGTATGTATCCCAAGAGCAAACAATTAGTGAAGGACCAAGTCATCATATCTTAATATATTAAACTGTCAATGGTATATTGGACAATATAGTGTTTTCCCTCATACGAAAGGGTCATAACACATACTTAAGAAATGGTTTTAAAAACATTGCAGTCATTGATTATTGAGTAACTATCTCACAATTGGCAATTTTCCTCTTTGGAAAGGGTTATACCGAGTTATGATATAGTTTACCCTTTCCGAGACATAGCCGACTTTTCACGTCTACAATAGCAGGTAATATTTGAAAACATTGAATGAAAAGAAAGCTGTATATTATAACTGTTTTTTTTTATTATTATCTACAATCACACTGACTCATCTGATTTGTATTGATAGAGTTAAACATATACATAAATGCATAATATATTCATTAAAAAAATGTTACACATGCTATTTGAGTTTTATCAGATGTATCCAAATATATTTGAAATGAGGATTCAATTGCCAGCAAATATAATCAGTGCTTTAGTAAAGGGGCTTGTCGAACTGATGCGATTAACGAACGCAAATATCCGTAGTAGACTGCGCGTAGACGTCTTTTGCAAAATCTCAAAAATAAATTACTTACTACCTGTTTTATGATCTGTCCCATTCAATATTTACGACTTTTAAAATGAAAATAAAAAGCCTGGTAAACAGTGTTGTTTCATTATTGAAAACATTTAAATTTGTATAAATCGTCTGTTCTTTATCTCCACTTTTTTAAGGATGTATAATCTTAAAGACAAAACGATGTTACAGTAGTGTACGGGGTTTTGTATTTAGCTACTCGTAATGTCGAAAATTGGCATATCTCCTGACCTTTGGTCTCGCGATATACCTGTTTTCGTTCATGCGATTCGTAAAAGATTTTAAAGCGATATTTCCTACTTCAAAATACTCTCTGTCTACATTAAACATGTCCCACCAGAAATTTGATGTAGAGATTCGTATTGAATCCTCAAATAGTCAATCAATCAGAACAATAAAATGTAGAGATTCGCATTGAATCCTCAAATAGTCAATCAATCAGAACAATACGATGAAGAGATTCGTATTGAATCCTAAAAGGGTCAATCAATCAAAACAATAGAATTTCTGTGATATGTATTGAATCATTCCCACATGCACCACATTTGTAGCAGACGACTTTGTATGGAAATCTCTAATGAATCCAAAATATATGAATTATTATTGAATAGAGTTGAAAGCTATGTTTCAAAATGAGAAGGTGCTCATTATTATGAACAATGTTTTTTGCCACATTGTTGTCAAAATTCGTCTGCTGTATATGCGTTAAAATACATCTGTTAGTTGGAAAGGGTAATGTAAAAGGTATTGATGTTTTAGTCAATTAATTTACCATTTCCTTCATATAAAAGAATTATGACACCTCTGCAAAAGAAGAATATCAGTAAAAGAACCCATACAAGTAATAAATTGTTCAAATGAGCAATTTCGTCAGATTTACAATGTTTTCAAATTTGTTCTCACAGTGTATTCAATGATGCCACCGAGTGTTCAATAATTATGCATTGATTTATAAAGGTTTTGTTCATGCCCAGATGTTTTCAATGTGTCTGTATTGGATGTGGTAAAATTGTCTGGAATGTTCATGCTAATATAATAGCTTTTATTTTGTTAAAACAGACTATGGACATCATAGCGAGGAAAGGTTTATACTGTTTAAACAATCGTACTTTTGATAAGATTGAGCAGGTTGACAAAATGATCTGAGTCTACACTGTTCCGAAATGCTAACTTGTACCTTTTATCATGCTGTCGCTTAATTATGACTTTGCTATTAGTTAATATGACTAAAACATACATAAAAACAAACAACTATAATCATATATCTCTGAAATAGTATTATAGAAGATAAGTACAGTAATTTAACTAAATCTGAAAAGCTTCTGCAAATGACTACTTTAGAAATACATATGTACTAAAGACAGGAAACACATGGGTTGGTAAACTGGTCCCAGTGATATAACTGAACAATTGTTGAAAACGGCTAAAAACCGCAATGGACGCTATAACTAAAAAATACTTTAATTCAGTAACAAAACAATATGGCATTTCATTTTGTGTTTAGACTGGTTGCTATCTAAACACGGAAGTAAATAAAGAAAAATGAAAAAAAAAATATTGAGACATATTGCAGCTAAATTAACTATCCAATGTAAACGGTGCGATATGTGTTGATAGAAGATAGTACGAAAATAATAAACTCTTACTTTGTTGGTTTCGTTACATGTTGATTCAGTTTTGTAGCTACTATTCTAATCGGAATTCATAGTTATCCAATCTGGTTTGTAAACGATTGTTCCAAATATCTATCGTTGAGAGTACCCTCGTCATGCGCATGTGCAATGTTCGTTCAGTTAACCCTTTCCCACATATTCAAAATATGAAGGAGATGACTTTGAAAATGATCTAGAAAAAAATATGTTAAATATGTATACATAAAAGCATATTTATTGAATAGGTCTTGATATATTTTGGCAAAAAAGAACGTGCTCATAATGAGACATTTCTTATTATGTCAAATTAATTTCAAAAGTGGTCTGCAGCAGATGGAAAGGGATAAATTGCGCTGTGGAAAGGGATAAATTGCGCTGTCATTGTATGAATTTCTTAAACCCTTCGCCGCTTTGATCAATAGACATTATTCTGTTGTACATTGCAGTATCTGATCGACATTTAAATTATTCTTAGATTCAGGCACAAATTACCCTTCATAAACGATTTCTCTATTAACAGGGAGTAATGTACCACTCAAAGGTCCATGTCTATTGGAAACTAATCTTTTAGATTGAATATTCAATGTCCATTGTATAACAACTAGCAGTTAAGAACGTTGCGAATAGAAGACCAGAGTTAAAATCGATATACGATACATACGTTAATCCTTTCCCACATGTAGATATATTTTGACGCTTCTGCAGCTTATGAACACAAAGTGCTGACATTGAGTCATTTATCCCTTTGCTACAATGTTTTCAACTCTTGTCAATAAGTATACCTTTATTTAAAGAATAATATACGATACATACGTTAACCCTTTCCCACATGTATATATATTTTGACGCTTATGCATCTTTTGAAAACTATGAAACTAGGTGATTTATCCCTTTACTACAATGTTTTCAACTCTTGTCAATAAGTATTTCTTTATTTAAAGAATAATATACGATACATACGTTAACCTTTTCCCACATGTATATATATTTTGACGCTTATGCAAGTTTTGAACACTATGAAACTAGGTTATTTATCCCTTTACAACAATGTTTTCAACTCTTGTCAATAAGTATTCCTTTATTTAAAGAATAATATACGATACATACGTTAACCCTTTCCCACATGTATATATATTTTGACGCTTATGCATCTTTTGAACACTATGAAACTAGGTTATTTATCCCTTTACTATAATGTTTTCAACTCTTGTCAATAAGTATTCCTTTATTTAAATAATGATATACGATACATACGTTAACCCTTTCCCACATGAATATAAATTTTGACGCTTCTGCAGCTTTTGAACACATAGTGCTGACACTGGGTCATTTCTCCATTTGCTACAATGATTTCAACTCCTGTTAATAAGTATTCCTTTATTTAAAGAATAATATACGATACATACGTTAACCCTTTCCCACATGTATATATATTTATACGCTTCTGTATCTTTTGAACACATATTGCTTACAATGAGTCATTTCCCGCTTTGCTACAATGTTTTCAACTCCTGTCAATAAGTATATATACCTTTATTTAAAGAATAATATACGATACATACGTTAACCCTTTCCCACATGTATATATATTTTGACGTTTCTGCAGCTTTTGAACACATGGTGCTGACACTGTGTCATTTCTCCATTTGCTACAATGATTTCAATTCTTGTCAATAAGTATTCCTTTATTTAAAGAATGATATACGATACATACGTTAACCCTTAACCGCAAGTAGACACATGTTTTGAAGATTTCATACGCATTATGTCAAATGAAGATATTTTTCCTTATGAGACATGTCTTCTTTTGCTACAATGTTTCAAGTCATGTCAATAACTATACTTTAATTCAAAGATTATTTGCTTATATGATTTCATAGTCGTCCGCCGAAGACTTACTGTACGTGAGCAATACTTAAATAAAGTGTACACTCTTCACATGCAATTGATAAGCAAATCTTGATGTCTTTGATATCTAAGTTATTTTCCTCTGATGAATTGTCGTTTTCTAATCTTATCTGTAATAGTATCAATCTGGGTTTCAAACCTGTGGATCTCAGATTAGCCCACTCTATGATTTGGTTCCAATCTGAATGCAAGCTGAAGTCGTAGCATAGGTTATCAACGGTTTAAGACAGCTGCCGCTAGCGAGGACAGAGTTAAATTGAGAGTTTGTGTAGAGACGTTATAATTTTCAAAAGTTTCCAAATATATGTATAAACAAAAATTGAGTAAATCAGTATATCTCTCGCAGCAGAATTATGATGAATGTACATGCACACACATTAAGTTCGATCAAACGTATCAATTTAACCCTTTCCCTTATATAGACACTTTTTGACGCCTCTGCAGCAGAAGACTTTTGAAAACATTATAACAAAAAGTGAAAATAACCAAAACAAGCTATGATTTAAACTCTTTTCAATAATCAATATTTCTTATAGAGATATTTCATATATTTTAAAAGTTGTCTGCTGCAGCTTTGTTGTATGTGGGAAAGGGTTATGGAATTTATACGTATGGTATAATGGCATTTTGTACGAAAATACATACCTGTTTCTTATCACATTGCCGGTAAAACATGGGAAAATGAACGTTTTCCCTTATTTCATAGCAACCCGCAAACGTATTTTAACATATTTGTAGCAGACGACATTTGAAAACATCGCTGCAAAAAGAGAAATTGCTCATAATGATAATGTTCTCCATTCGTCGTCACAAAGTGTTTAATTGTATTCAGTCGATATACTTTCATGTATAATGGCGTATGCTTAAATGTTTTCATAGTCGTCTGCTGCAGTTTTATTGCATTTGAGAAAGGGTTAAAATTGTCTATAATGTTAATGTTTATATCGTTTTACTGTATTCAATACAGACTATAAATAGCATATCAAGGACTGGTTAATTATGTTTAAACGGTAGAGCTTTATAATTCAACTTTGAGTTAACCCTTTACCTGATAAAGTCGGCGTTTGATGCCTTTGTAAACGACGACTTATAGAAAGATAACAGGACAATCATACATTGTTCGGAAGTGCGATTTCTCATTTCTGCAAACAAAATTGATTTCAAAAGTCTTCTCCTTAAATGCATTCATATTAAATTATTTACTTGTCTGTGTTTACTAATTTGTCGACTTTATGAACTGCATGACAAGAAATGTGTTAAATCAGTACACATAGTCGTGATTTCTTTATTCCAGTGTGACTGTCCCCCTTTTTCTGATACTCAATATATATTACGCTTCTGTAGCAAACAGTTTTTGTAAAAAGAATTACATGTAACATGCAAGCCGGAAAAATGAGCGATTTCTCTCCTATACCCAAGACGCATCGGTGGTGATAAAATGGATCGTCCGCGTCGGTGGTATTGTAGTAGAGCGTCCGCCTCAGAAGCGAAATGTTCCGGGTTCGATCCCCGGATAGGTCATAGATATGGTAATGGCTACCTTTTTTTGGCACTCAGGAGAGTGGGGTTAACATTATGACTGACTTGTAGGTGTTCAGATAACTGAAACTGTAATACTGGTAACTTACTTAAGAAATGCCGTGATATAACTGCGGAATAACGTTTCAAGTAGCGTTAAACAAGCAAACCTTTCCAAAAATGTTTTTTTAACTTTGTAAAGACCAAATCACCCGGCGGCATATGGGAACTCGGCTGATGACGTTTGCGTTAAGCAGTATAACTGTTTATTCACATCAGTTAGCAGACATGGTATTTCAAGGATGGTATACTTTGTAAACATACGAGGATGCATTTTAACATCTGTGCATTTATGTTTATAATTATGATGCAAAGCTAATATCATTTTGAGAAAAGAAGAAAGTTCATGTCTTCAGCTATTTAACATTTTCCTTCATACTTTAAAAGTAGACTGCTGAAAATGTTTCAAATATTGCCTTTAACAGGGAAAGGGCTAATTTGATTGATTGTTAATTCCAAAATGTTTATTTAGCGGTTTTATTAACAATAAATGCAAAATTTCCAATTGTAAGACAACAAATCCTAACACTTGTAGGTGGAATTACTAAAATCCTAGAATAAGCACTCTATTTATATATTTAGAGTAATGAATGTCAAGATTACTCAATGTCATTACTGCTTATTATTAACTAATAAACAGCATGTGTGGTCAAAAGAAATGCAATTTATGATAATTATGCGGGGGATTCAGCTATGCTGAATACCTCCGTATATTGTCATGCCCAGCTTTCTGGAAGTGTAAATTTGTATTTGTTTTGTGCTGCCCTCTGTTTTTTCAAAATGGACAATTTTTCTTGATTGTCCAGGGATCAATTAAATACGTTTCACAACAAGCTAGACAGTATGCACATACTACAAAGTAAACGTACACAATGTAAAGTTTTAATCCACGAAGTTGTATACATAACTTAGAAATTTAAGTTAGACATAAGGATCTTAAATGTTTCTTTTAAATATATGGAAAACGAGTATCTTGAAAGCGGGTAGCTCAAAAACCTTTTGCGAAAATCCCTGCAAAGAAAAATACGGAAAATACGGCTGTCGTGCATCGACAACAGTTTCCCTTGCTAACACTCTATAGGCTACATTTTGCATCGTATCTTCATGAAAGTTTATCAGAATATTTATCTCTATCAAATCTTGGACAAGTTCGAAACTGGTTTATTTGAGGTCAAAAACCAGGTCACTAGGTCAAATTGAAGGACAATTTTGTTAACACTCTAGAGGCCTTATGTTCAACTTGTGCATGTTGAAACTTTATCAGAATGTTTATCTTGATGTTATGTAGGTCAAGTTTGAACATGGGTTATGATGTGTCAAAAAATAGGTCACTAGGTCAAATTGAAGGAAAAGTTGGTTAACACTCTAGAGGCCGCAATGTTTGCTTCACCAGTTTGACATTTTGTTAGAATGTTTGTATTATTGATATCCATGTCATGTTCGAATATGGGTCACATTAGATCAGAAACTAGGTCACTAGACCAAATTGAAGGAACATCTTGTTAATTATGTAGAAGCATATTTTTTGGCTACAGCAGCTTGAAGTGTGGTCAGAATTATATCTAAATGATATCTAGGTCAAGTTTGAATATAGGTCATACCGGGTTAAAGACTAGGTCACTAGGCCAAATTGAAGGACAACCTTCTTAATACTCTGGATACCGCATTTTTAGCTTGAGGATGTTGAAACTTTATCAGAATGGTTTTTTTGATAATACCTAGGTCAAGTTTTAACATGGGTCATGTTAGATCATATGTAGATCACAAGGTCAAATTGAAGGAAAATCTTGTTAACGTCCCCCGCATTTTAGTACTTTCAGTAGTTTGATTTTGCAATTGATCACTTATGTTTTAGTATGCATCGCAGTTGTTTACTGTTTCTTCAACTTCAGTAATGTAAGTGATATGCATTAATGGAGTCTGAATTTCCGACAACATTGATGCCTTATATCAACTTTCTCTTGTTATCAATGTATTGTCTACAATTATGTTATCCATATACTAGTTCACGGATTTAATTCAGAATGACAAAAAAGGTATTATAATGTTTAGTAACTTAATACACACTTTAGGCAAAACTGAATGTAATTATCTGGATGCATTGGGTTTATATGCCGTTTTCAACGTTATTCCAGTTATATTGCAGCGACACTTCACATATTCATGATTCCTGGGCAAACACAAAAGTACTAGGCTAGAAATGTGCCTTGCACAAAGGCACTCCAACGCTCCCCGACGCTTAAGCAGTGGGCCACGGAGGATTTTTTATAAACATACAAGGCAAGACTAAATGTTATTATCTAAACGCATTGAAGAAGGTGTTTTTATACAGACGTGAAACCTTCGTAGTTTTAAGGATAACTTGTTCATCTAGAGCAATATATCGTATTTCCCCTACACAGGTTTTATAATACCGCCTGCAGTAGACACGTCAATATTCGGCTATATAAAGGCAAAGGTTAACCCTTTCCCACACACAGACGCGTCTGCAACAAAAGCGTTTTGAAAAACATTGTGGTAAACGGAGAAATTGCTCGAGATGAGCAATATCTCCCATTGCCACATTGTTTTAACTCTACTCAACACTTATACTCTTATAAGTACAATAGTGTTGCCTAAATGTTTGCATAGTCGTCTGCTGCAGATGTGTTGTGTGTGGAAATGGGTCAAATAACATCAGTCTGTCAAGGAAACATCATATTACCCAGTCTCTATGTAATTTCTTCTTTCTTATATGGCTATGGCTTTCTTAAATGTAAATGTAGTTTAGGTATCTGTAGCAGACGACTTTTGAAACATGTTGGAACAAATAGAGATTAAACATAATCATGTCCAGGAAACGGATCCGAGAGTGACACATACCAACATTCTAAAGAAATGACCATTACTAGAACATTATCACGGCTTTAACCCTTTTCCACATACAAACGCTTTATGACGCCTTTGCAGCAGACGACAATTGAAAACAATGTGACAAAAGATGAAATTGCTCAAAACGAGAAAGTTCTCCTTTTCCCACAATATTTCAACTTGATTCGATAACAATGTTTTATTTACAGACATTGTTCACAACCGTCTGCTGTAGACACGTCAGTTCTGGACAGTATAATGGAAAGGGAGAAACAGCACCTGCCTGCCTAGGACATAAACACATCCTGTAACCCAATCTTTATGAAATTTCATCTATGTAATACGGCCAACCTTTCACGGAGTTAAACACGCATGA
>JASEVX010000014.1:6437040-6524625 GCA_031761405.1 Serripes groenlandicus
TTACTCATGACGTCATATTATGCTACCAACAAATATCAACAAGTTACAGTATAGTTCAGTTTAAAGTGGTCGACGAAATAAATACATTATTGGGTTTGTTACTGACCCACTACGGAAATATAGTGGGTCTGTTGGACTATGTGCGACTTATTTTTCGATCCAACATGACAAATGTTTGAACAAGAACTGAATTTGATGGAAATTAATGTTCTTATGAATTTCAATGAATATTTGAACATACATTGAACCTCTTAAGTGTTCAGAGTCTTTTGAAACTTGACCTTGTGATCTAGTTTCTGACTCCACATACATGTAATCGCGTTTATAGATTGACCTAGATTTGATGACGATAAATATTCATAAAGATACGGATTTGATATAAAATATGTTCTCTACAGTTTCCATAAGGAATTTGAGACGAACACAGTTTATTTAAGGTAGATAACTAGTAATTTAAATGATGTCCAGTACATACACAATATAAGTCTAAGGGGACATAACTCTTTGTTTCACTTGCCGTCTAGCCTTTCAATATGTAGGTTAACATTTCCATACAGTTTTAATCAAATCCATCCACCAAATTCTATTTAAATAGTAATTTGACGTGATATTCTATTAATAGTCATCTAGCGTGATACACTGTTAATAGTCATTTGGCGTGATACTATTTTAATAGCAATTTAGCATGATTCTATATAACTAGTAATTTGGCGTGATACTATATTAATATTAATTTGGCGTGATACTATATTAATAGTAATTTGGCGTGATACTACAATAATCTAAATTTGGCGTGTTACTATATTAATAGTAATCTGGAGTGATACTCTGTTAATTGACGCCGCGTGGTAGCGCGGCGTCAGTATGGAATAAGTTTAATTTTGTACCATGGGGTGACGTAATCGAAAAGGGAGAAACCAATGTTATTATTGTTAAAAAAAACCTCGGTTGTTTGTTTGAAAAAAAACAACCTTTATGAATCAATGAATTGTATAAAATGATTTAAGACACAAAAAGATACAAAATAGGCATGTCTTCTACCGTTATTACAAAACTTTAGACACATCTAATGGGTATTTAATAACTTTTACCTAACTTCCTAGGCTACGCTTTTTGTATAGTTTGGTTTACGACCGGATTCATCAAAGCTCAGAAAATAGTTTCTGGCGATGTTTTTGCCTATTTACAATATTGAGATTTTTAAATAAATGGGTAATCTTTAAAAGATCAATGATGATTCATTTTAATTACTACATATTACAGTATAATTCTAGAAACTGTAAAAACAACGTTAACCTAACTATGCAATAGGCATTGCCGTAACGTGACCCGTTCTATTTGTAACGGCAGCATGTCATCGCTTGGCGATTTTGGTCATTCTTATTGAATAGACTTCATCGGTTCCCATAGAGTAATTAAGTTGTCTCTGCTTCCTTCCGTTGTGAATACTTCGCTGTTTTCACGATTTCATCCAATTTCATCCGATTTCTAAAATAAATTCATCGGATTCGTACTCTGTTTTTCATGTTTGATTCGAGATGAACGATTCGTACCAACTGGTTTTCGCTCTTTGATCTTGGGGAACTGACTTGACCATTTTCTTTTGTTTATTTTTCAGTTTTATACTGGCATGTTAAAAACGATTAAAGTGACATTACAAACAAACAAAACAGACTTAATCATTCTTGCTATATGTTGACTATACATGTGAACTTTCATAATGCTCAATCTTGATCATAAATATCTTCTTCTTTTTTTTTTAATTACTTCGCATTTTTTGTTTATATATTCCCGTTTTTGCTATCATACTTCTGCTAAACTGGAAAGAGAATAGACTTCCTCTTCTCCATCCAAAGACTGTTTCACATTTAACTTATAACTAGAGGCAATAAACCTTAATATATGCTAATATTTAAGCACGTATGTTTGTTTTTTATCTAATGGATCTAGTTAGAGGATTTAAAACAGTTTTTTGGTAAGAAAAACACTTGAGAAACTTCAGCTTGTATGACACATTATAGTTGCAGTGAATGTTAAGTAAACCGTAAACCAAATGGTTTCAGGACTAAACTTGCCATTTCACGACTAAACTTCACATGCTGAATATCACATAGATCGTAGCATATAAAACGTTTAATCCCTACGTCAATATTGAACCTTTCTGCTCTTCGTAACCTTTTTATATAGGCTATGGTAGCCAGGTAAACAATATAGGCACATATTGGCCTTCTTGTTTAAAATAAAGGGACATTTGGCCTTATTTACATCCTGTCCGCATCTGCTTCTTTTTTAAGTCATGCTTCAAAATCATGCGCGGCGTCTTTGATGCTTTGCATCAAAATTCTTCTTGTAGTCAATCGGCGTGGTACCATATATATACACAGACACGTATACCACGTACATTACAAATTTATATTCCCAGAAAACTGGCTTCCTTCCGACCTAGAACTATGTAGCCCATAGGTGGAAGATAGTGCTTCCTCACAATGCTTGATTCGTACATAAGTATATGCATGGTAGGATCTGTACCCAGCATGTGTCCTGTAAAATAGCTTACTTTTAAACAATGAAAGATGATATATGATAGTTGATGCTTATCATGTGACCACCTGCGTTGTATCGATCTCTCTTCCTCTGGACAGTGTTTGTTTGAAATATTCCCTTTTACGGTTTTGCTTATTCAAAATATATTAAAGATAAATGTAAAAATAGCAGAATTTTGACAAATTAAAGATGATATATGAAGTGATATCCAACTGAAGGGAGGGGCATTGCTTCGGGTTGATTAGGTCCGGACCTTTCTTGTGTACATATTAATCTACGAAAATATGACCTTTATTACATAGACGTTTTTTCCATCATGACTGGGTTATTTTTTTGACAAATCACACCTTTGATGTAAAAAACCCATATAAGTAAAAAAGAATATCACTGTATCATGGTCGAAGCCTCAGTATCATTTCTTCTTATTTTTGATTAAAATTATGTTTTCAATTTGTGATAGATAGGAGTTGAAATGTTTCAAAACTCTCGCACCAGACAGGTATCTTTCATTTAGTATCCTTGTTTTATATTGTTTACGTTCTTCGATATTTTTCTAAATGAGTCAGATGCTATTACCCGATTACACAACCCACTCACAACCTCTGAAGCAGTTCCGCTTCATCCACTTTTATCTAAATAACCAATTTAATCAAAATGTGAGAAATGGAATATAAATGTAGTTCTTATAAAATCTAAGCAATGATTAATAGGAAACAACTAACCGAACTATGTACATTTTCTCAAACAAGATCGCACCTGTTATCTCCCTTTGTTGGCAGATTTTACTAGAAGGATTTATACTTGCAAAGTTTACGCTCATTTTTACGACTATATGATCTTTTTGTCGGCAGATATTACTAGAAGGATTTATACTTGCGAAGTTTAGGCTCAGTTTTATGACTATTTGATCACTTTGTGGTGGGCAGATATTACTAGAAGGAATTATAGTTGGAAAGTTTACGCTAATTTTTACGACTATATGATCACTTTGTGGGCAGATGTTACTAGAAGGATTCATACTTGCGAAGTTTAGGCTCAGTTTTACGACTATTTGATCATTTTGTTGGCAGACATTGCAAGAAAGATTTATATTTGCAAAGTTTACGCTCATTCTTAGGACTATATAATCCCTTTGTGGGAAGATATTACTAGAAGGATTTATACTTGCTAAGTTTACGCACATTTTTACGACTATTTGATCACTTTGTGGGCAGATATTACTAGAATGATTTATACTTGCGAAGTTTACGCACATTTTTACGACTATTTGATCATTTTTGGGGCAGACAATGCAAGGAGGATTTATACTTGCGAAGTTTAAGTTTAAGCTCATTTTTACGACTATTTGATCACTTTGTTTGCAGATAGATATTACAAGAAGGATTTATACTTGCTAAGTTTACGCTCATTTTTACGACTATTTGATCACTTCGTTGGCAGATATTACTAGAAGGATATATACTTTCTAAGTTTACGCTCATTTTTATGACTATTTGATCACGTTTGATAGAATGTAAACTACCATGATCACCAAGATTTAATTGTGTTACAAGATGTGTCTATCCCATCAGTATTTATCGAAATATAGGTTTAAACAAAAACTTAAATTGGAACTTCCTAGTCGAAAATGAACACCATTTCGCTTAACTATTTAAGTGAGCAGACTTGATAAATCAATATATCTATCTTGATATTCCTAAACATGGTTTTGGACTCGTCCGAATCAAAAGCGGGACAAGTCCATTTTAAACATTGAGCATTGAAATGGTTAAGAGGCCGGGGTCCAAATTCCACCAGTCTTTCTTAGCTTTAAGTAATACTTAAATACCTACACGCACATTTCATCACTTTTGTTTTCTTAATAAATATGTCAAAAGATTTAATTTCTTAAAAATAATTGTTAGTCAGCAAGGTAAATATTTATGTCTACGTATTCATATACTTTTGAAAAGACAATCCGTCATTCATGTTTTACAAAATATTAGGGAAACAAACATTATGAAATATGCTTTTAAGTATTTAAGTATTACTGAGTGCTAAGTAAAGTTGGTTGAATTGGACCGAGATTACTACGACGATCTGGTGTGTTCACATTTCGTATCACATAAATGATTCTGACCAATCAGATTCTTGGACACAAACTCTGAACACAGAGTCTAGTTGTAGGGCCAGGTTCTACTCTATACCAGACAGTAACCCTTCGAGGACAATAAAGGTTCAGTTTTGTGTTCTTTCTGTGATTTTCCGTCTCTAATTATGATTATGAAAATGCACAGTCGTGATGTCAGACACAATTGAAGAGATTGATGCCAGTCTGTCAGAGTCATATATTTACCGACTGCCATAATAACCTTGCAAACTGGTCGATACAATAAGTAGAAATCGATTAAATTGTTTACAGGCAAACAGACACATACATATACACAAATTGTTCTGGCATTTGAATAGTAAATATAATAACACGGAATATGTCTAGTGATGTTCAGATTAGGCGTTTTTATTAACTTAACAGTTCTACACTTACAGGATGTCTTAAGTTACATCTTATCTCCACCAATACATTGTTCCCACAACTATAATAATTATCTCCTTTGTAGGCCATATTGTTTTAGGCAAATATGATGAGCATTAAGGAAAAGATTATATTTAAAGAAAAAGAAATTAGGAAAACACCAAGGAATTTGAGTTTGACAACAATATTTCGTTGATGCCTTTGTATGATCTGATTATATCAATTTAATTATTTTTTGAACATGTAATTTGTTTAATTTAATTATATTTTATATTTCTCTATTCAACATAAAGTAAATTTGCCTATCAAAATGGCTACCAGTGGAGGGACATATTGTAGTTCTGTATAGTGCGCTTAGATGGACAATGGAAGACGTGATAATTACTTTTAAATATTACAATAGACGGTTTCTAGTGTCAATATCTCTTTTTGAATGACATGACAAATATGTACCTGTAATAGCTATGTGTTAACCCATTGAGTATTGGAATCGATTTAAGTGAAGCATGTGACACCAGGATAGCCGCCGCGTCGTATTTGCATCGGATCTATACTTTTGGCTGCTCAACTCAACATTTGATCTTTGTATTCCTGTAATTGGCTATGGCCTCTTCCAGATGGAAAGCCAGACACGCCCATATCGAAACAATTGACGGTGTTAACAAGATTGTATTACACCTAAATTGTTAGGCATTTTTCTCCAAAGTGGTCTTGTGTGATTGCTTTGTCATCGTCTCTCACAAGTAATAAGGAAAGGTATTGAGCACACTAATAACGTGCTAAACCACCTTAGTTGAGTAAACATGGCAATATTATCAGTTAAACAAATTGATTGAAATGAAATAATAAAATTATACTATTTTCTATCTAAAATATTTGGGTAATGTCTAGAATTCAGGAAGTAAACTTGCTCATAATATAGGACTGTCTCATAACTGATCTAAATGCGTGTCCCTTTTTAATAAACGGCCATTTTTAATGCGTGTCCCTTTTAAATGGAATGCCATTGTAAATGCGTGTGCCTTTTAAATGGATGGCCATTGTAAATGCGTGTCCCTTTTAAATGGAAGGCCATTGTAAATGCGTGTCCCTTTAAAATGGACGGCCATTGTAAATGCGTGTCCCTTTTACATGGAAGGCCATTGTAAATGCGTGTCCGTTTGAAATGGACGGCAATTGTAAATGGAACCTGACTTTATCCGCCTCAATGGTGTAGTACTAGAGCGTACGTCTCGTTTGCCAGACGGTGCGGGCTTGATCCCCGGCACGGTCAATACAATTACTTTACACATCGCAGTAATGGCTTTCCAACTATAGTGCTAAGGATTGCTGGGTGAACATCAAGACTGTCAGGATAAATGGACACGAAGTACTGATAACTTATCCAGGGAACATCGTAATAGAACTGAAAGATTGTTGTAAGCGTTCTGTTTAGTTTAAACTTACTTATTTTATATCGATTGCAAAACAAGCTTTAAGCTTATATTAATCACGCTCGATGTCTGCTTCCTGGAGACATAACCAGTACTCGCGCCGTTTGTATGGGAAAATACCAAAGGCAGAACCCTGTTATCACGAGATTCGAACCCGAGCTGTTTTAAAATGTGTATTATGAAAAGCAAGCTAATGATAAAATCATATCAAGAAATACAGCGAAACAGCAGTAATGAATCGGACCGCTGTTTTCAAAAGATATATCCGTTACTGGAATTCGTTCGAGTTAAACGATTATTCCGAAATTCACATATTAGACAGCGCCAATGGCAATATTCACGATTTTGCAAACAGTACTGATTCAGATGAGTCGGCTCGTAACGAGCTGTCTCTCTTCTCAAACAATACTAATTCAGATGAGTTAGCTCGTAACGATCTGTCTCACTTCTCAAACAATACTGATTCAGATGAGTTTGCTCGTAACGATCTGTCTCACTTCTCAAACAATACTGATTCAGATGAGTTAGCTCGTAACGATCTGTCTCACTTCTCAAACAATACTGATTCAGATGAGTTTGCTCGTAACGAGCTGTTTCACATTACTGATTCAGATGAGGTAGCTCGTAACGAGCTGTTTCACAATACTGATTCAGATGAGTTAGCTAGTAACAAGCTGTCTCACTTCTCAAACAATACTGACTCAGATGAGTTAGCTCGTAACGATCTGTCTCACTTCTCGAACAATACTGATTCAGATGGGTTAGCAAGTAACGAGTTGTCTCACTTCTCAAACAATACTGACTCAGATGAGTTAGCTCATAACGATCTGTCTCACTTCTCAAACAATACCAATGCAGATGAGTTAGCGAGTAACAAGCTGTCTCACTTCTCAAACAATACTGATTCAGATGAGTTAGCTCGTAACGAGCTGTCTCACTTCTCAAACAATACCAATTCAGATGAGTTAGCTAGTAACGAGCTGTCTCACTTCTCAAACAATACTGATTCAGTTGAGATATCTCGTAACGAGCTGTCTCACTTCTCAAACAATACTGATTCAGATAAGTTAGCTAGTAACGAGCTTTCTAACTTGTCAAATAATACTGATTCAGATGAGTTAGCTAGTAACGAGCTGTCTCACTTCTCGAACAATACTGATTCAGATGAGTTAGCTCGTAACGATCTGTATCACTTCTCAAACAATACTGATTCAGAAGAGTTAGCTCGTAACGAGCTGTCTCACTTCTCAAACAATACTGACTCAGATGAGTTAGCTCGTAACGATCTGTCTCACTTCTCGAACAATACCGATTCAGATGAGTTAGCTCGTAACGAGCTGTCTCACTTCTCAAACAATACTGATTCAGATAAGTTAGCTAGTAACGAGCTTTCTCTCTTGTCAAACAATACTGATTGGGATGAGTTAGCTCGTAACGAGCTGTCTCACTTCTCAAACAATACTGTTTCAGATAAGTTAGCTAGTAACGAGCTTTCTCTCTTGTCAAACAATACTGATTCGGATGAGTTGGCTCGTAACGATCTGTCTCTTTTCTCAAACAATACTGATTCAGATGAGTTAGCTCGTAACGATCTGTCTCACTTCTCAAACAATACTGATTCAGATGAGTTAGCTCTTAACGAACTGTCTCTCTTGTCAAACAATACTGATTCAGATGAGTTAGCTAGTAACGAGCTGTCTCACTTCTTAAACAATACTGATTCAAATGAGTTAGCTCGTAACGAGTTGTCTCACTTCTCAAAAATACTGATTCCGATGAGTTAGTTCGTAACGAGCTGTCGCACTTCTCAAACAATACTGATTCAGATGAGCTAGCTAGTAACGAGCTGTCTCACTTCTCAAACAATACTAAACAATTAAAGGTGATGCGGGTAACGGGCTTGGACCTGAAATCAAAACAACTCTGAACAGTTAGAGGTGATGCGGGTAACGGGCTTGGACCTGAAGTAACTAGGAATACTGTAAGCAAAGCTCACTGAAGAATACCCCCCGCTTCCCTCCCAAAGCATCGGATACAATTGTAAAGTTTCTACGGTTAAGGAGGAGTTGCGCTTGCAATGTATCACAGGAGTTCCTCGTAACCTCTTAGTTGAATTATCTTCCCTTGGAAGAATCTGAGAAGAAAAAATCCTTCATATACAGTTTGAATCAAATCAAGAAATGTGGAGGTATGTGCACAGGAGTCCCTCGCAGGTAACCTCTAAGTTTAATTATCTCCCCTTGGAAGAATCCGGGGTGTATGATCTTCCTTCATGCATACCTACATATGATGTGTAACCTTCATGTAAAGTTTGAACTTAATATATTTCGTCGTTTAGGAGGAGTAGTGCTTACAAGAAATGTGGATGTATGTGCACAGGAGTCCCTCGCAGGTAACCTCTAAGTTGAATTATCTCCACTTGGAAGAATCCGAGGCGTATGATCTTCCTTCATGCATATCTATATATAATGTGTAACCTTCATGTAAAGTTTGAACCAAATCCACTGAGTCGTTTAGGAGAAGTAGTGCTTACAAGAAATGTGGAGGTATGTGCACAGGAGTCCCTCGCAGGTATCATCTAAGTTAAATTATCTCCCATAGGAAGAATCCGAGGTGTATGATCTTCTTTCATGCATATTTGCATATGATGTGTAACCTTCATGTAAAGTTTGAACCAAATCCACTGAGCCGTTAAGGAGGAGTAGTGCTTACAAGAAATGTGGAGGTATGTGCACAGGAGTCCCTCGCAGGTAACCTCTAAGTTGAATTATCTCTCCTTGGAAGAATCCGAGGTGTATGATCTTCCTTCATGCATATCTACATATGATGTGTAACCTTCATGTAAAGTTTGAACCAAATCCATTGAGCCATTTAGGAGGTGTAGTGCTTACAAAAATTGTAGACATACGGACAGACAGACGGACAGACAGACGGACATACTTATGGCGTGTATTTGTGGGGTTATTTCCTTTGATGTTAACCCCACAAGCATGCAAATCATTTCGTAATTAACCCCCTTTTACGGAATGAATAATATTACTATGCAAATGAGATACCCGTAAAATAAAAATAAACCTATTTGGACCTGAAATAAAGACAACTCTGAACAGTTGGAGGTGATGCGGGGAACGGGCTTGAACCTGAAAAAAAGACAACTTTGAACAGTTGGAGGTGATGCTGGTAATGGGCTTGAACCTGAAATAAAGACAACTATGAACAGTTGGGGGTGATGCAGGTAACGGGCTTAGACCAGAAATAAAGACGACTCTGAACAGTTGGAGGTGATACTAGTAACGTGCTTGGACCTGAAATAAAGACATCGCTCTTAGGAGTTGCTGAAGCTTTAAATATAGTTTGACGAAGACTACACATATTAGCTATGTACTTATGCTCGTCTCTCTCAGCGCCACAGCACATTAAACTGTAATATGTTAGAGTGAAATAATCAAAGTAAGGCCGAAACCCGATAGCTCAGTCGATAGGGTCGGGGACTGTCGATCCAGTAGTTCGATTCCCAGCTTGGCCAACTTTATTTACCACCTTTGACAAAAGCAAATGCGATACATGTCATTCGGTTTCCATTAATGGCTTACATAGTATGTGTTAAAACATCCGGTTGTGAATTTCGGATTAAGCGTACAAGGTTCGATCCACGATCCATATGGTCTGCCCCATCAGCATATTTCCTTGCTTAGTAGTGGTTTGTCACCCAGGGATCATGATTAAGTGTTTTGTCCCAGTGAAGAAACGGCAATATTAATAAAATCGGTGTAAACCAAAACAAAACTAAGTTCTAATTAAACTATATATTGGGCAAACGGAGTAGCTATGTATCTATGTCATTCTAACAATGGCAAGTACTTATATAATTCGACAAGGATTAAACTCACGACAGGTCCTCCAAACTACCCGGAATCACGATGGGTCCTCCAGACTACTCGAAATC
This sequence comes from Serripes groenlandicus, assembly GCA_031761405.1. NCBI lineage: Eukaryota > Metazoa > Mollusca > Bivalvia > Cardiida > Cardiidae > Serripes > Serripes groenlandicus. Next base: position 6,447,476 of record JASEVX010000014.1, read on the forward strand.
ACGACGGGTCCTCCAAACTACCCGAAATTACGACAGGTCCTCAAAACTACCCGAAATCACGACGGGTCCTCCAAACTAACCTGAATCACGACGGGTCATCCAAACTACCTGGAATCACAACGATTCCCCAAAACTACCCGGAATAACGACGGGTCCTCCAAACTACCCGGAATCACGACGGGTTCTCCAAACTGCCTGGAATCAGGGCGGGTCCTCCAAACTACCCGGATTTACGACAGGTCCTCCAAACTACCCGGAATCACGACTGGTCCTTCAAACTCCCCGTAATTACGAAGGATCCTCCAACTCCTTGAAATCACGACGGGCTCGAAATTAACCTGAATCACGATGGGTCATCCAAACTAACCGGAATCAAGACGGGTCCTCCAAACTACCCGGAATATCGACGGGTCCTCGAAACTATTCAGACTCACGACCGGTCCTCCAAACTACCTGCAATCACGACGGGTTCTCCAAACTTCCCAGAAACACGACGGGTCCTCCAAACTACCCGGAATCACGACGAGTCCTCCAAACTACCCAGAATCGCGACGGGTCCTCCAAACTACCGGGAATTACGACGGGTCTTCGAAAATACTCAGAATCACGACAGGTCCTCCGAACTACCCGGAATCAGAACGGGTCCTCCAAACTACACAGAATCACGACGGGTCCTCCAAACTACCCGGAATCACGACGGGTCCTCCAAACTACTCGGAATCACGACGGGTCCTCCAAACTACCCGGAAACACGACGAGTCCTACAAACTACCCGGAATCACGAGGAGTCCTACAAACTACCCGGAATCACGACGGGTCCTCCAAACTACCAGGAATCATGACGGGTCCTCCAAACTACCCGGAATCACGACGGGTCCTCCAAAAATCCTGGAATCACGACGGGTCCTACAAACTACCAGGAATCACGACGGGTCCACCAAACTACCCAGAATCACGACGGGTCCTACAAACTAACCGGAATCACGACGTGTCCTCCAAACTACCCTGAATCACGACGAGTCTTCCAAACTACCCGAAATCACAACGCGTCCTCCAAACTAGCGGAATTACGACGGATCCTCCAAATTACCCGGAATTTACGGCGGGTCCTCCAAACTACCCGAAACACGACGGGTCATCGAAACTAACGGAATTATGACGTGTCCTCTAAACTACCTGGAATCACGACGGGTCTTCCTAACTACCCGGAATCATGACGGGTCTTCCAAACTACCCGGAATCATGACGAGTCCTCCAAACTATCCGGAATCACGACGGGTCCTCCAAACTAACCGGAATTACAACCAGTCCTTCAAACTTACCGGAATTACGACGGGTCTTCGAAACTACCAAGTATCACAACGGGTCCTCCAAACTAACCGGAATTACGACGGGTCCACATAAGTACCCGGAATTACAACGGATCCTCCAAACTAACCGGAATCACGACGAGTCCTCCAAACTAACCGGAATTACAACGGGTCCTCTCAACTATCCTGAATTACGACGGGTTCTTCAAACTACCCAGAATTACGACGGGTCTTCCAAACTACCCGGAATCACGATGAGACCTCCAAGCTAACCAGAATTACAACGGGTCCTCCAAACTAACCAGAATTACGACGGGTCTTCCAAACTACCCGGAATCACGATGAGACCTCCAAACTAACCAGAATTACAACGGGTCCTCCAAACTAACCAGAATTACGACGGGTCTTCCAAACTACCCGGAATCACGATGAGACCTCCAAACTAACCAGAATTACAACGTGTCCTCCAAACTAACCGGAAGTACGACGGGTTCACCAAACTAACCGGAATTACTACGGGTCCTCCAAACTACCCGGAATATCGACGGGTCCTCCAAACGCCCCGGAATCACGACGAGTCCTCCAAACAACCCGGAATCACGACGGGTCCATCAAACTACCCGGAATTAAGCTCACAGAAATACTACCATTAACATCATTGCTTGCCCAAACAACGTACATTTGTACGTCGGTTCATATGTAAAACTTTTAAAATGGTAGAAATTACTTCCCATCATCGGCACTCAGGATAAGCATTACGTCTGACTCTGGTGTCAGGATAAACTAAACCAGGACATGCAGTGATTTAACAAACAAATTGTTGAAAGCGGCTTTAAACTCCATTTATTAATTTCAAACAAACACACTAGAACCTACCAGTTTGATGATTAGTCAGAAAACTACAGTAATGGCAGTTCTTTACTGGAAAATAGACAGTGGGACAGGTGCACATTATTGGTGATATCACACTTGTTGATACTCTATGGGTCGCCCCTCGCGACGCAAAACCTTTTTGAAAACAATATTTTGATTTGATTTGCTTTCAACAACATTTTAGTTATATCATGGCGTTTTCTGGTTGTATTACCAGTACCGCTGGTAGCTTTCAGCCTGACACCAGCCCATCAGTGGTAATGCAAACCTAAGCGCTAAACAGGGATGTCATTACTAGCATTGTTAAAGTCCTTGGTATGACCCGACAAGGGATCGACCCAAGTTGTCCCACGGATTCGATCCCCGACAGGGTCATACCAAATACTCTAAAATGGTAATAATGGATGCCATCTAAGGCAAGGCGCTAAGGGTTGTGGGGTTAGCATTACGAATGACTGGCTTGTGTCAGATAAATGGACCTGCAGTACTGCTAACTTACCCAGAAAACTCAGTGATATAATTGGTCAATTGTTGAAAGCGGTGTAAAACACCAATTTATCAATAAATCAAGCAGTTGTCCCACGATCGATAATATAACTAGTATGTAAGATTAAAATACATATCTATGTAATAAGTTTGTTGTCCCACGCTAGATGATATAACTAGTATGTACGATTAAAGTACATATCTATGTAGACAGTTTGTTGTCCCACGCTAGATGATATAACTGGTATGTACGATTGAAGTACATATCTATGTAATCAGTGTTTTCTCCAACGCTAGATGATATAACTAGTATGTACGATTAAAGTACATATCTATGTAATCAGTTTGTTCTCCCACGCTAGATGATATCACTAATATGTACGATTTAAGTAAATATATATATGGTCAGTATGTTGCACCACTCTAGATGATATAACTATAGTATGTACAATTAAAGTACATATCTATGTAGTCAGTTTGTTGTCCCTCGCTCGATATGTAACTAGTATGTACGATTAATGTACATATCTATTTAGTCAGTGTGTTTTCCAATGCTAGATGATATAACTAGTATATACGATTAAAGCACATATATATGTAGTAAGTTTGTTATCCCACGCTAAATTATATAACTAGTATGTACGATTAAAGTACATATCTATGTGGTCAGTTTGTTGTCCCACGCTTGATGATATAACTAGAATATACGATTAAAGTATATATCTATGTGGTCAGCTTGTTGTCCCACGCTTGATGATATAACTCGTATGTACGATTAAAGTATATATCTATGTGGTCAGCTTGTTGTCCCACGCTTGATGATATAACTAGTATATACGATTAAAGTAGATATATATGTAGTCAGTTTGTTGTCACACGCTTGATAATATAACTAGTATGTACGATTAAAGTACATATATATGTGGTCAGCTTGTTATCCCACGCTAAATTATATAACTAGTATGTACGATTAAAGTACATATCTATGTGGTCAGCTTGTTTTCCCACGCTTGATGATATAACTAGTATATACGATTAAAGTATATATCTATGTGGTCAGCTTGTTGTCCCACGCTCGATGATATAACTAGTATGTACGATTAAAGTATATATCTATGTAGTCAGTTTTTTGTCCCACGCTGTATGATATAACTAGTATGTATGATTAAAGTACATATATATGTAGTCAGTTTGTTGTCCCACGCTAGATGATATAACTAGTATATACGATTAAAGTATATATCTATGTGGTCAGCTTGTTGTCCCACGCTCGATGATATAACTAGTATGTACGATTAAAGTATATAGCTATGTAGTCAGTTGTTTGTCCCACGCTGTATGATATAACTAGTATGTATGATTAAAGTACATATATATGTCATAAGTTTGTTGTCCCACGCTAGATGATATAACTAGTATGTACGATTAAAGAACATATCTATGTAGTCAGTTTGTTGTCCCACGCTAGGTGATATAACTAGTGTATACGATTAAAGTACATATATATGTAGTCAGTTTGTTTTCCCACGCTAGATGATATAACTAGTATGTACGATTAAAGTATATAGCTATGCAGTCAGTTTGTCGCCCCACGCTAGATGATATAACTAGTATGTACGATTAAAGTACATATCTATGTAGTCAGTTTGTTGTCCCACGCTAGGTGATATAACTAGTGTATACGATTAAAGTACATATCTATGTGGTCAGTTTGTCGCCCCACGCTAGATGATATAACTAGCATGTACGATTAAAGTACATATATATGTGGTCAGTTTGTTGTCCCACGCTAGATGATATAACTAGTATGTACGATTAAAGTACATATATATGTCATAAGTTTGTTGTCCCACGCTAGATGATATAACTAGTATGTACGATTAAAGAACATATCTATGTAGTCAGTTTGTTGTCCCACGCTAGGTGATATAACTAGTGTATACGATTAAAGTACATATATATGTAGTCAGTTTGTTTTCCCACGCTAGATGATATAACTAGTATGTACGATTAAAGTATATAGCTATGCAGTCAGTTTGTCGCCCCACGCTAGATGATATAACTAGTATGTACGATTAAAGTACATATCTATGTAGTCAGTTTGTTGTCCCACGCTAGGTGATATAACTAGTGTATACGATTAAAGTACATATCTATGTGGTCAGTTTGTCGCCCCACGCTAGATGATATAACTAGCATGTACGATTAAAGTACATATATATGTGGTCAGTTTGTTGTCCCACGCTAGATGATATAACTAGTATGTACGATTAAAGTACATATATATGTAGTCAGTTTGTTGTCCCACGCTAGATGATATAACTAGTATGTACGATTAAAGTACATATATATGTAGTCAGTTTGTTGTCCCACGCTAGATGATATAACTAGTGTATACGATTAAAGTACATATATATGTAGTCAGTTTGTTGTCCCACGCTAGATGATATAACTAGTATGTACGATTAAAGTACATATCTATGTAGTCAGTTTGTTGTCCTGCGCTTGATGATATAACTAGTATATACGATTAAAGTACATATCTATGTAGTCAGTTTGTTGTCCCACGCTAGATGATATAACTAGTATGTCCGATTAAAGTACATATCTATGTAGTCAGTTTGTTGTCCCACGCTAGATGATATAACTAGTATGTACGATTAAAGTACATATCTATGTAGTCAGTTTGTTGTCCCACGCTAGATGATATAACTAGTATGTCCGATTAAAGTACATATCTATGTAGTCAGTTTGTTGTCCCACGCTAGATGATATAACAAGTATGTCCGATTAAAGTACATATCTATGTAGTCAGTTTGTTGTCCCACGCTAGATGATATAACTAGTATGTACGATTAAAGTGTATATCTATGTAGTCAGTTTGTTGTCCCACGCTAGATGATATAACTAGTATGTCCGATTAAAGTACATATCTATGTAGTCAGTTTGTTGTACCACGCTAGATGATATAACTAGTATGTACTATTACTATTAAAGTACATATCTATGTAGTCAGTTTGTTGTACCACGCTAGATGATATAACTAGTATGTACGACGAAAGTACATATATATGGGGGTCAGTTTGTTGTCTCACGCAAGATGATATAACTAGTATGTACGATTAAAGTACATATATATGGGGGTCAGTTTGTTGTCTCACGCAAGATGATATAACTAGTATGTACGATTAAAGTATATATCTATGTAGTCAGTTTGTTGTACCACGCTAGATGATATAACTAGTGTATACGATTAAAGTATGTATCTATGTAGTCAGTTTGTTTTCCCACGCTAGATGATATAACTAGTATGTATTACTAACGGTGCCCGGGTAATGCATATGTAAAACATCTAACCGGTCTGAAACGGCACGTACGCGCGAGAATCGCTTTGTTTATATACGTTTTCTCGGCGTTTATGCCCGGTTTTTGTAATGTTTCTGTTTCCCTTAAGCGGGCGTTAAACATATATTTTATGCAATAATATAGGGATAATACACATTTTCGAGGGCGTAACCATCTGCGGACGCCCGCTTAATGTGTGTTTATGCCCGATTGCGAAGCACCAGGGCATAAACACATTTGAAGGGCGTCCGCTGATGTTCACGCCCGAGAAAATGTGTATTTTCGCTATTATTGCATAAAATAGAGCAAACATCTAATATATATAGTCCGCTGTAACGTTCAGATATACGATAACCGCTGATGAACATGACCCGATAACGATTGACACATTCGAAGTTTAAAATGTAAAAATGGTTTGTCCCATAGATGTTCGTCTCTATAGCGTATCAATACCACTTCATGATAACCAAACTACTTTTGAAGATTGAAGGGTAAAAATGGTTTGTTCCATAGATTTTCGCCTCTATAGCAGATCAATGCCACTTCATGATACGCAAACTACTTTTGAAGTTTGAAGGGTAAAAATGGTTGGTCCCATAGATGTTCGTCTCTATAGCAGATCAATGCCACTTCATGATACGCAAACTACTTTTGAAGTTTGAAAGGTATAAATGATTGGTCTCATAGATGTTCGTCTCTATAGCGGATCAATACCACTTCATGCTACGCAAACTACTTTTGAAGTTTGAAGGGTAAAAATGGTTGGTTCAATAGATGTTCGTCTCTACAGCGGATCACTTCCAGATACGCAAACTACTTTTGAAGTTTGAAAGGTAAAAATGGTTGGTTCTATAGATGTTCGTCTCTATAGCAGATCACTTCCAGATACGCAAACGACTTTTGAAGTTTGAAAGGTAAAAATGGTTGGTTCTATAGATGTTCGTCTCTATTGCGGTTTGCTTGCCTCACCATGTCCAAACAACAGTTCAAAGAAATTAAATATTACATCTTCTATCGATTGTCTAAAAATATTGAAAACATATCTAACTGTTATGAAACACAAAGAAATATGAGCTGGACGACCGATGTTTTTTCGAGGTTCAGGGATATATCTCTTACAAACTAATCAAACATGTTACTTTATTAATGTTAACGCCACACTAGGTTCACGGATATCTCTCTTACAAAGCAATCAAACATGTTACTTTATTAATGTTAACGCCACACGTGGTTCACGGATATCTCTCTTACAAAGCAATCAAACATGTTATGTTATTATTGTTAACGCCACACGAGGTTCACGGATATCTCTCTTACAAAGCAATCAAACATGTTTCTCCGAGGTTCACGGATATCTCTCTTACAAAGCAATCAAACATGTAACGTTATTATTGTTAAATACACACGACGTTCACGGATATCTCTCTTACAAAGCAATCAAACATGTTACTTTATTATTGTTAACGTTACACGAGGTTCACGGATATCTCTCTTACAAAGCAATCAAACATGTTACTTTGTTATTGTTAACGCAACACGAGGATCATAGATATCTCGCTTACAAAGCAATCAAACATGTTACTTTATTATTGTTAACGTCACACGAAAACCGATCTTCGCGTTTAGCGACCAGGAAACGTCCGACGGCATCCGCGCTGTCAGATCAGGATATTCCAAGGACGCCGTATTGTCATAGAAGTATCATGGAAGCTTCCCGAAAACGCTTCGGACGAACTAACTACATAGATAAACACTTTAATCGTACATACTAGTTACATAAGCTAGCGTGGATCATCACACTGACTACATAGATATGTACTTTAATCGTACATACTAGTTATATAATCGAACGTGGGACAACACACTGACTACATAGATATAAACTTTAATCGTACATACTAGTTATATCAGCTAGCCTGGAACATCAAACTGACCATATATGTATAGACTTTAATCGTACATACAAAGTATATCATCAAGCGTGGGAAAACAAACTGACTACATAAATATGTACTTTAAACTGTGTTCTTACCTTTTTTTCTGTTTTAATTGTTGAACTTCATTTCTAAAATGATTACTAAATGATTTTAAATGTCTTACTGTTTGTTTAATTACCAAATTTAATATAATTGTCTCTGCCTTATCGAACGATACTCGAGTATAGAAAATTATTTGTTTTTTGGGGGGTTTACGAAGTTTTCATTGATATTTAAATTATATCACAGCGATGGTTCACTTGTTTATTCTCGGTTGGTAAACAAACCAGTTCTAGGCTATGCAATGTGCCTTGCCCAAGAGCTCTCCACCATGACCGTCGCGACTTTGGATCGAACCTGTGACGCCAGGTTCCAAATCGGTCACTGCGGATTTCTTATAGAAATGAGACGAGCCTGCTGATATGGAATTTGTTTCTCCACGTATAGTGAGACTTGGGATCGAACGTTTAACGCCAGGTTCCAAATCGGTCACGGCGGATTCCGTATAGAAAATGAGCCGAGCCTGCTGATATGGATTTTGTTTCCCTCTATATAGTGAAAACTTGGGTGAGCCTGTGACGCCAGGTTCCAAATCGGTCAAGGCGGATTCCGTATAGAAAATGAGCCGAGCCCGCTGATATGGTATTTGTTTCCCCTTGTATAGTGAAGACTTGTGTCAGCCTTTGCATACATGAAACATGGCTCTAAACATTTCACAATAATAATATTAAGCTCGAGTTCCACATGTATAAATTATTTTAAACACCTGTTCAATATAACTGAAGTACATGTACTATTGAAAATAGCGTTATATATGGACATCATTCTGCTCTGTAGAGCTCGGGGACGTCGTGTATGTTCATATTACCCAATCGTCTCTTTAAATAGCATAGCCTGGTAGCTCAGTCGTTAGATACGCGGTTGATCAGGAATTACGAGTTCGAAAAACAGCTCAGCCAAATTCTCTGCGACGATTGACAAAAGTCACTATGACAAGGGTCCTTCGTCTTCCACCAAGTGTCTAACAGTAACTGTTGAATGGCAGCCAGTTGCTTGGAAAGTATGTTGTGTGGAGTGCTGGGTGGAATAGCCAGGAAACACAATCAATCTCTCGATTTAATCCAAATCTCGACCATTCATGAAAGTACCGTGTCACCCTATTTTCGGAGTGTAGATGACCGAGATGTCATGTAGTCATAGTAACCGAATCATGTAGTCATAGTAACCGATTCATGTAGTCATAGTAACCGATTCATGTAGTCATAGTACCCGAAATCATGTAGTCATAGTAACCAAATCATGTAGTCATAGTAACCAAAATCATGTAGTCATAGTAACCAAAATCATGTAGTCAGAGTAACCGAATCATGTAGTCATAGTACCCGAAATCATGTAGTCATAGTAACCGAATCATGTAGTCATAGTAAACGAAATCATGCAGTCATAGTCCCCGAAATCATGTAGTCATAGTACTCGAAATCATGTAGTCATAGTACCCGAAATAATGTAGTCATAGTACACAAAATCATGCAGTAATAGTACCCCAAATCATGCAGTCATAGTACCCGAAATCATGTAGTCATAGTAACCAAATCATGTAGTCATAGTAACCGAATCATGTAGTCATAGTAACCGAATCATGTAGTCATAGTTACCGAATCATGTAGTCATAGTACCCGAAATCATGTAGTCATAGTAACCGAATCATGTAGTCATAGTAACCGAAATCATGCAGTCATAGTCCCCGAAATCATGTAGTCATAGTACCCGAAATCATGTAGTCATAGAACCCGAAATAATGTAGTCATAGTACCCAAAATCATGCAGTAATAGTACCCAAAATCATGCAGTCATAGTACCCGAAATCATGTAGTCATAGTTCCCGAAATCATGCAGTCATAGTCCCCGAAATCATGCAGTCATAGTACCCGAAATCATGTAGTCATAGTCCCCGAAATCATGCAGTCATAGTCCCCGGTCAAATTATCTTCACAATATCACGGAAGCATTGCGTGTGTACACAATTATTTGAAGAAGACATCATAACATGCACAATCAAAGGGAATTAACTTCAGCCTTTCGAAATAGATTAAACCCAAAGTTATCTCTTTTACGTCTACAACACATAATCATTGTCACCGCAAATAACACTGACTCCGTGGTTTAGTTGTAAGACCGTCTGTCTCGGGGGAACAGGGTGCGATCAATGGTCGGGTAATACAAACGAATTTAAACATGGAAGTAATGGCTTATCCCTTTGTTGGTTAGTGTTGCGGGGATAACAGAAGTCTGATGTATACAACCGATGTTAGAATAAAGAATAGCAGAACTGTTATTCACCTAGGGTATTTAAATACTGTTGAAAGCGGGGATAACAGAAGTCTGATGTATACGACCGATGTTCGAATAAAGAATAGCAGAACTGCTATTCACCTAGGATATTTAAATACTGTTGAAAGCGGAGATAACAGAAGTCTGATGTATACGACCGATGTTAGTATAAAGAATAGCAGAACTGTTATTCACCTAGGATATTTAAATACTGTTGAAAGCGGGGATAACAGAAGTGTGATGTATACGACCGATGTTAGAATAAAGAATAGCAGAACTGTTATTCACCTAGGATATTTAAATACTGTTGAAAGCGGGGATAACAGAAGTCTGATGTATACGACCGATGTTAGAATAAAGAATAGCAGAACTGTTATTCACCTAGGATATTTAAATACTGTAGAAAGCGGGGATAACAGAAGTCTGATGTATACGACCGATGTTAGAATAAAGAATAGCAGAACTGTTATTCACCTAGGATATTGAAATACTGTAGAAAGCGGGGATAACAGAAGTCTGATGTATACGACCGATGTTAGAATAAAGAATAGCAGAACTGTTATTCATCTAGGATATTTAAATACTGTTGAAAGCGGGGATAACAGAAGTCTGAAGTATACGACCGATGTTAGAATAAAGAATAGCAGAACTGTTATTCACCTAGGATATTTAAATACTGTTGAAAGCGGCGTTAACCCTTAGCTACATACAGACGCTTTTTGACGCCTCTGCAGCAGACGACATATGGAATCATTTAGACGAGAGGAGAAATTGCTCATGGTGAGCAGTTTCTCCTTTTGTTACAATGTTTTTAACTCGATTGAATAAGTATACCTTCATTTATAGAAGTGTTTGATAATACGTGTATAAAGTCGTTTGCTGCAGATTTGTTGTATTTGGGAAAAGGTTATTACATCATACCAATTAAAGAACTGCCAAATTTCATTGTGAAAACTGATGTAATAATCTGCTTTACGGTTTGTGCATATTTTTGAGGTTTGCCTCATTTCCAACAAACATTCAGTTATATCGGGGCAATAGCTTTCTTATTCATATACCCTGGGGAAACAATCCAGTACTAGATTACTTATTCATATACCCTGGGGAAACAAACTCGTACTAGATTACTTATTCATATACTCTGGGGAAACAACCCAGTACTAGATTACTTATTCATATACCCTGCGGAAACAACTCAGTACTAGATTACTTATTCATATACCCTGGGGAAACAACCCATTACTAGATTACTTATTCATATACCCTTGGCAAACAACCCAGTACTAGGCTACCTTATTCATATACCCTGGGGAAACAATCCAGTACTAAGCTACCTTATTCATATACCCTGGGGAAACAACCCAGTACTAGGCTAGCTTATTCATATACCCTGGGGAAACAACCCAGTACTAGGCTACCTTATTCATATACCCTGGGGAAACAACCCTGTTCTAGGCTACCTTATTCATATACCCTGGGGAAACAACCCAATACTAGGCTACCTTATTTATATACCCTGAGGAAACAACCCATGACTAGGCTAACTTATTAATATACCCTGGGGAAACAACCCAGTGCTAGGCTACCTTATTCACATATCCTGTGGAAACAACCCAGTACTAGGCTAGCTCGCCAGACGTATGAAATAACATGCATAAACTAAACTGCTTTCTTGTTCATATACCCTGGGGAATCAACCCAGTAATAGGCTACCTTATTCATATACCCTCGGGAAACAACCCAGTTCTAGGCTAGCTCTCCAGACATATGAAATAACATGCATAAACTAAACTGCTTACTTGTTCTAACAAACGGATGTCATTACATATATGGGAAAATAGAACAAAAGAGATCAACAAATCTATATTTATATATATGCACAATTAAAACAATAAGTCTGTAAGTGCTTAATATAAAGATATTCGTTAGGTTTCGTGTGACTTATCTCATTTAGGTAACTTTTAGACGTTCATTGAACGAGATCTGTGTATACTTGTATAGTCGAGTTTTTTCACAACCGTTCCTCAAGAGGTGTGTCATGATGCTTGAACGATTTAGAACTTACTACACGTAGAAACATGCTGATCTGGATATTCGTTAGGTTTCCTGTGACTTAGAGAATTTAGATAACGATCATTTGTATTTTCAGTCTAAATGTACATACTAATAGAATGATAGTTGACATACACTGTTGACGGGGCGTAGTTATTTAGATACCGATCATTTGTATTTTCAGTCTAAATGTACATACTAATAGTATGCTAGTTGACATACACTGTTGACGGGTTATTTAGATAACGATCATTTGTATTTTCAGTCTAAATGTACATACTAATAGTATGATAGTTGGCATACACTGTTGACGGGTTATTTAGATAACGATCATTTGTATGTTCAGTCTAAATATAAATACTAATAGTATGATAGTTGACATACACTGTTGAAGTGGCGTAGATTTAGAAATCTCATTTGGAAAAAGTGTTAATTATTTTGACGTTTCTGGTTATGTAGTCATACTTTATTTATGTACTCAAATAATAATCCATAACATTGCTTGTATTGTTCCTTTCCTTCATAATGATGTTCTCGATTGAGTTGACGTAACTAAGGTACATTTAAAACATTGTGGAAATGGAAGAAACTGTCAATAACGAGGACTTTCTTTATACCATTTTACACTCATATATGTACATATATTTACCGGCTGTTAAACCAGACCTGGTTATCTGAAGAATTCACGTTTGAACAATGACGAAATGATATACAGAATAAATAAATCTCAGAATGCGTTTCTGGCGTGTGATATTTATCAATACAATTTGAAAAGGGAGGAAAGAGCTCATTTGAGTAACTAGCCATTCCATCAAAAGGCACTTTCTTTTGTGTCTCGAAATAGTTATTTTTCACGGGAAAATGTAAGTTTTCGCCGTAAATAAAACAGTTTTATTCAAGCTTGTAAACTAATGATTGATTGGTATTGATTGGTATTTAACGCCGTTGTCAACGGCATTTTAGTTATATTACAGCGACTGGTACAAGAATGATTAATCATAATTCAACACAGTTTTCAACTACATTTCAGTTATATCAGATCTGCTTATACACTAATGATTTATTGGAATTTAACGACGTTTTCAACGACATTTCAGTAATATCTCGGCGGCTTGTACACTAATGATTTATTGGAATTTAACAACATTTTCAACGACATTTCAGTAACGACGGCTTGTACAATAATCGTGTACAAGAAATGTTACCCCCACCCCAACAAACGTGTGGTGTATGTAGATGCAGATCAGCTTGTTCATCCACACGGTATGATCTTGATCTACACTGTTTATAAATGTGCTGTTTCAGCAGACATTTCTTTATTTACATACGCCACTTTTTATAAACAACATGGGAAAAATAGAAAATGCTTATTACACATCTACTTCTATTGTTTAGTGTAAATACCCAGATGTGTCTAGAACTTTTCGAGATGGGATCATTTGTGAATATCGTATGAAGTAAAAATTAATCGATATCACTTATAGGTAATATAAGTCATTTACAGCATTAGCTATCTGGTACGCACAGTTTATGGAGGCCAGCATATATTAATTCATTATTAGATAATATGCGAGTTGACAAATACTTTTTGAGTGCAGTAGTTCGGAAAACTTATTTGGAAAAGGTGTTCACTATTTTAATTTGTCTGTTTATATAGCAATAATACATGTACATACCAAAACAAGATTATTTGTACTATTCTGTTAGTTCTCGATGACTTCAGCATAAAGTACATTATAAACATTGTGGAAAAGGAAGTAACTGTAAATAGTGAGACCATTTTACTTTCTGTGTACCAATCTTTACGGCAATATTTGTTCTGGTACGCACGAGTTTATCTTGTCCTGATTATAATCAGCTTTGTATCAGTGTCATCCCTCGTATCTGAACTAACCACTAGACAACCATCACTCTGTCTGTACAATATACACCATGGGTAGTTCATTCCGTCTTTCTCTGACAACAAATTCTTCTCCTTACCACCACCAGGTCGGACTACATGTACATTGTTAGAATCCGCACCACACACTAACAGGTTATCTTCTCCATCCACATACATTCCGGCTGGTGACTTCAAGTCTCTGTCAGAGTACTGGTATATCACTTGACCTTGATAGTTTAAACATGTTACAATATTAGTGTCCGCATCAGAGACAAACACTTTACTCCCGTTCCTGTTCACGTATACATAATTAGGGCGTGTAAACATGTATTTACCATTATCCTCTCCCAACCTTCTCTGTAGTTTACCAGCCATGTTGAGTACTCGTACTTCACCATTACCAGGATCATCATGACAGGTAACGTAGATCTCGTCACCATAAACATCCACACCATAACCTTCTCTATCCATCTCCAATGTTGTCTTCACCACCATATCAGGGAATACTCTTACATGCTTGAGTTGTTTACTTTGTGTAACTATGACGTCGGTGTCGTTGATAGCAGACACGTCTCCTGCCGGAATAGCTGACTCGGATTTAAACTGGAAGTCTTTATCAAACAGTTTTAGATCGTCATTGCCACATGCAAGTACAAGATGTCCGTCAGACAAGAATGTACATCCTTCGATTGTTTCTGCTTTCACATTTATCTCCTGTTTGTCCTTAACAGACATGGTCAGTATAGATGTCCGGTTATGACCGGTATAAACAGGCTGGTTGTTAGCAATAGTCCCGAGTGATTGTAATTGTTGGATCATGTCATTTAGAACGTCATTGGGTTGAAAACTAATGTCTATTGGGTAAATGTCTTTCTGGACATTGTCAATGATATGTCCACATTCACTTGCTCGTGAAGACGCCTTTTTCATTCCGACAAACATGACGTCATTTCCCCGCGTTTTCTGACATTCAGACAAAGATTTGTCCAGATCTCCAATTTGACGTAAAATGCCATCGGCTAAAGTCACATGACCGTCTATCTCTTTATTCATCTTCTCTTCAATGTATCGTATTTCGGAAAACATTTCATTTTCGAGTTGATCCAGTTTATCGTTCATATCCCTGCGTAATTGATGAATGCCGCTGAAACATTTCTTTATCTGAGTTTTCACGGTTGATTTAGCAATGAGTCTGTTCTTTCTAAGGTCGTCATATCTAGATGTTAAGTCCCTCAGACCTTTAGCGACTTTCTTCAGCTCCTCTTCAACATATTTTAATCGAGCACTGTGCCTAGTGACATCGCCTGTATTGCAAGTTGTATGACCGGTAAACTTGCAAGCAGAACAAATGACCTCGTCATGAGTGGTACAGTATATATCAAGTAATGTTGTTCTGTGTGTATCACAGAACATAAACGGTAACGTTGGTTTTGTCCTCGTGGATCCAGATGGAATGTTACTCCCTGTCAGAAGGGTGTGGTCTCTAGATGCCCTAGATCCTCTGTGTGCATTATCACATGACTGACACAGGTACTCACAGCATATGGTACAGTAGGAGATAGCCTCTAATGTTTGACCTCTTGACAAACATACGTCACAGTCAGTGTTGGGTATTTCGTCAGACCCTTCATAGAAAGATTGGGATCCAGATGCCATGCTGGTGGTGTGTGAATTCGATACTACGTTTCCTGAAATGTATGTATTAACAAGGGTTATTACCTGTATGTTTATCATATCCCGGTTAAAGTTGACATGCAACTTAAATGTACAATGTACTACGGTGTAGAAGTCATAGTAGCAATACAGTAAATGTATGTATTAACAAGGGTTATGACGTGTATGTTTATTATATCAGGGTTAAAGTTGACGTACAACTTACATGTTAAATGTACTACCAGGGACGCAGAATATCACCCGTGCCAACATTTGTAGCAAGTAAAACTAAGCAAGAGGGCCATGATGGCCCTGGATCGCTCACCTTAATTATACAATGTACTGCAATGCAAAACACATCAAGACAATTATTCTGAATGCAACCTCTACAGTGTTAACAATATTTTCCTTCGTTTGGCCTAGTGATCAATATTTTTTTACCTGATATGACCCATATTCTAACATGGACTAGATATCATCAAGACAACATTCTGACAAAGTTTCAACTTGCTCAAAGTAAAAATGCGGCCTCCGGAGTTTGAACAATATTTTCCTTTATTGACCTAGTTTCTGATCGAATATGAACTTCATATAATATATAATATAATTCAGACAAACATTCTGACCAAATTTCAAGCTGCTGAAGCAAAAAATGCGGCATCCAAAGTGTTCACAAGATTTTCCTTCAATTTGATCTAGTGACCTAGTTTTTGAACCAGCATGACCCATATTCGAACTTGGCCTACATATCATCAAGAAAAACATTCTGATAAAGTTTTATCATGCAGAAATTTAAAATGCAGTATCCAGAGTGTTAGCAAGATTACCCTTCAATTTGGCCTAGTGACCTAGTTTTTAACCCGGCATAATCCATATCCGAATTTGGCCTAGATATCATTTAGACAAACATTCTGACCAAATTTCAAGCCGCTGAAGCAAAACATGCGGCTTCTTCAGAGTTAACAAGATTTTCCCTCGATTTGGCCTAGTGACCTAGTTTTTGACCCCACATGACCCATATTCAAACTTGGCCTAGATATCTTTAAAACAAACATTCTGACAAAATTTCAAGCTGCTGAAGCAAAAAATGCGGCATCCAAAGTGTTCACAAGGTTTTCCTTCAATATGATCTAATGACCTAGTTTTTGACCCCACATGACCCATATTCGAACTTGGCCTAGATATCATTCAGCTCAACATTCTGAACAAATTTCAAGCCGCTGAAGCAAAACATGCGGCTTCTACAGAGTTAACATGATTTTCCCTCAATTTGGCCTAGTGACCTAGTTTCTGACCCAATATGACCCATATTTAAACTTGACCTAGATATCTTTAAGACAAACATTCTGCCTAAATTTCAAGCTGCTGAAGCAAAAATTGATTTTTTCCTTCAATTTGACCTAGTGACCTATGTTTTGACCCGACGTGACCCAAGTTCGAACTTGACCTACATATCATCAAGACAAACATTCTGATAGAGTTTCAACATGCTCGAAAATGTGGCCTCCAGAGTGTTAACAAGATTTCCCTTCAATTCGACCTAGTGACCTAGTTTTTGACCTCATATGGCCCGGTTTCGAACTTGTCCAAGATTTTATGGAGATGAACGTTCTGATAATCTTTCATGAAGATTATATGCAAAATGTAGCCTGTAGAGTGTTAACAAGCTCAAATGTTGACGACGCACGACAGACGACGCACGACGGACGGACGCCGGACAAAATGTGATCACAATAGCTCACCTTGCACTTCGTGCATAGGTGAGCTAAAAACTATTCAAGATATGAAAATAAAAAATAAAAATTCTAGACGTTTAAACATTCTTCTATTGCAGTAGATAAAATATTTTAATATACTACAGGTTTTGATAATATGTTATCCTTATGAAAAATGTCATGCCCCAGTTACACAGACGGTCGATCCCCAATCGGTCATTTTATTTTAAATTTACTTGCTGTTTTGATCGGTTGTCATGCGTGATTATTTCTGGTTTTCTGTGTAATCAGTTATTTCATGGGTTGCTGGTAGGTGACCGAAAGCAACTATAACGGGTTTGATCGGTGATAAGGATGTTTTCATCGATAAAAATGCTGAAATACTATCGTTTTTTATCGTTTGTAAATCGGGACTAAATCGGGCGTAACGCTGATTAATCGGTGTTTGATAGCTAGTCATCAGTGGTTAAACACTTTCCGTCAGATATGGCCGGTGATTCATATTTGGTTATCTTTGTCCGATCGGCGATATCGGTGATTAATAGCTTGCATATCTCGTGATATAGGTTGATGTCGGTTCTTTTATTAAAACAATATGTTTAAGTGATGAGAACCGTGGTTTTTTTGCAGTTGAGTTGACCGATTGGCCACTTACAAATTTAAACCCACCGATGACACGATGGCGGCAATCGATTGATCACAGATTGAATCCCTATTAACCACCAATCAAAACCGACGAAATCCCACATTTAAATTATCATCTTTTTTTCTATCGGTGGTAAGTATTAGTTGATCGGTTGCTTATCGGTGGCTCATCGGTGATATCGGTTGTAGACAGGTTGTCAATCGGCTATTTGTAAAACAAATCACCGATCGAGAATTTTAAACATGTTTAAAAATCCCAATCGGTAATTTTTCACCGATAAAACTTATCTTTCCCCAATAGCAGTTGATAGGTGGAAAACAGGTGACCAATAGGTGATATCTGTGTTAAATACGTTGTCATCGGTTCACTCCAAAAAAACTACCGATCAATCACCGATGGCTCTGTGTAACTGGGGCATCAGTCTATTATTTTTTGGAAAAAAATAATATAATTCAGAAATCCCAATATTTGTGTCTTTTAAACCAGTCAGTGTTCAAAATACAAAGAAATTCCAGTTGTTCATTGTATCTCTAACTTAAGTTGAAATGTTAAGCTTTCAGAATATGTTTTGTTCATGTGCCAAATGTGACTTCAAAGTTTTATTTGCTACAAAATGTAAAAATTTGGACAATTTTTTGTATATGTGTGATATTTTAACCAGATTACAGGTGTACAGGTGGAGTTGCCTATCCCTCTTATCTATGTCCCTGGTACTACGGTGTAGAAGTCATAGTAACAATACAGTAAATGTATGTATTAACAAGGGTTATTATCTGTACTTTGTTATATCCCGGTTAAAGTTGACATGCAACTTAAATGTGCAATGTACTACGGCATCGACGCCATAGTAACAATACAGTAAATGTATGTATTAACAAGAGTTATTATCTGTACTTTGTTATATCCCGGTTAAAGTTGACATGCAACTTAAATGTGCAATGTACTACGGCATTAAAGTCATAGTAACAATACAGTAAATGTATGTATTAACAAGAGTTATTATCTGTACTTTGTTATATCCCGGTTAAAGTTGACATGCAACTTAAATGTGCAATGTACTACGGCATCGACGCCATAGTAACAATACAGTAAATGTATGTATTAACAAGAGTTATTATCTGTACTTTGTTATATCCCGGTTAAAGTTGACATGCAACTTAAATGTGCAATGTACTACGGCATTAAAGTCATAGTAACAATACAGTAAATGTATGTGTTAACAAGAGTTATTATCTGTACTTTGTTATATCCCGGTTAAAGTTGACATGCAACTTAAATGTGCAATGTACTACGGCATCGACGCCATAGTAACAATACAGTAAATGTATGTATTAACAAGAGTTATTATCTGTACTTTGTTATATCCCGGTTAAAGTTGACATGCAACTTAAATGTGCAATGTACTACGGCATTAAAGTCATAGTAACAATACAGTAAATGTATGTGTTAACAAGAGTTATTATCTGTACTTTGTTATATCCCGGTTAAAGTTGACATGCAACTTAAATGTGCAATGTACTACGGCATCGACGCCATAGTAACACTATAACTGTAACTGTAAGAGAAGGAGAGGGGGCATGAATGAGACAGTGAGAGAGTGTGAAAAACATGCCCATACCATTTTGTCGACATAATTAAACGTTGAAGATAGCATGTATATATAGACGTTCACCTCAAAGAACTGGTTTTTTTTTTACCCATACCGAATGTTAGATATATAGATACCAGTGCGGCGTCCCAGTCTGATTGATATGCATGAAAATGGGACGGTTATTATTCATATATCTAATTTATAATCGATAAAAGTGTATTTTACAACATGACTTCTATCTACATTTTAGTTTGTTTTTGTTAATAATTGATAGACCTTCATTTAGGATAGTATGGCAAACAACTGTGTTATAGTTGAGTAAACTGTACGTCATAAAACAAGTAGAACTGACATTTTCTAATGAGATTTTAAAAATATTGTTTCATAAAGAAAGGGGGTCATCATTTGATGTTTTCGCATTATTTTATGATTGTTATTGATTTGACCTTTATATGTAGACATTAACAAGAAAGATATTATAATAGAATATTTTTAGATTCCTTCATAATGCAAATAATATCCTCTAAAAAACTCATCCCAATAACTAGTTGTGAATTGAGTAGATCAAGATAAGATTCCATGTTTGTGGTAACTGATCCTCAACTAGACTGTTCACAGAGGTCGGTAAAGATATTATATATTAATGAAATGGTTCTAGTTTACAGTAAAAACATATGGCCGGGCTATGACTCGCCCACTTTTTACATATAGGCTAACATTACGACAATCTTTAAATATCTGTTCTATAATTGGCAAATATTAAACGGGTATGTCACGGTCAACTGGTCATAGCAGTAATTGTTCGTAAATGACTGTATATACAAAGCTAAGTTTATAGGTCTATTTCGAGTCATGTTGATTGATTGATTGATTGGGGTTTAACGCCGTTTTTAACAATTTCTCAGTTATATCACGGCGGCCAGTTCACCTACTCATGCATTTCCTGGTTTTCTCACACCAGTACTCCACACAACAATCTTCCCAAGCAACTGGCTGCTTTTCCACATAGACTTAGCCCATTGGTGGAAGAGGAATGACGCATGTCGCATTGACTTTTTTGTCAATCCTCGGAAAGAAAGTTGGCATGGAAATCCTAGAAAATATTCTTGGAGAAGATTTAAACGCCTATAAACAAAGAAGATTATACTATTTCCTTATGACAAATAACCTTAACTCGTTTTTAAGAAATTGCGATATAGATATAAGTTACAAATTTAGAATCAATTAATAATTTTACGAATATAGCTGGTTTAAAAGTAAACTTTGATAAAACAAAGGTTATTTGGATTGGGTCGCTCAAATATAGTTCCCGTTCAATAAAAACAAAATGGAAATTATCCTGTGGCGAAACCCAGTTTAAATTATTTGGTATTTCTTTTCATATTGACATAAAGAAGATGTGCGACTTAAATTTTTAACCAAAGTTATTAAGTATCAAAAATAGTATTTCCTTTTTGAAAAGAAGAAAATTAACCCCCATAGGGAAAATTTCTTTAAGTACCACTTCTTTCTCACTTATTTATAAGTTTACCATCAACGACAAACTGTTTTATAAAACAACTAAGCGACATTTTGTTAAATTTTGTATTGGATGGAAATAAAAGTTATGCTGAAGGAGGTTTGAAAATGATAGACCTAAAAAATCCTATAAACAGTATTAAAATTAAATGGCTAAAAGATTTAAAAGAAAATAAATGCTATAAAGTTGTAAATAATATATTTGTCAATAAAAAAATATGAATTTTGGATTGATGTTGAAAAATCGAATTTCAAAGAATTGAAACAAATATCATATGAACAAGTATACTATCTTGAATTACAAAGACAATGAAAGTGAACAAGAGGCCCATGAGGGCCTATGCTCTACTGGTATGGTTCTTTGGTCATTTTCAATCCAGAGCATGTATGTATGGTGAAGATCGGATAGTAAATGGAGGCTCTTTTGTGTTCACAAGCTGTATTATAGCAATTTTTACAATTTCATGGGCCATAATCCAGTCTTGCATGGGCGGATCTAGCTGGTTTTCAAAAGGAACCAAGCTCTCATCAATATTTAACTACTATCTAAGTTTGGTGAAGATCAGATAGTAAATGGAGCCTCTATTGTGTTCACATGCTCAATTATAGCAATTTGGACAATTTCAAGGGCCATAATCCAGTCATGCATGGGCGGATCTGGCTGGTTTAGGAAAGGAACCGAGCTCTCATGGATATCTTACTACTGTATAAGTTTGGTTGAGATACAATCAAAAGTGAAGACTGTATCGTGTTAAAAAGTTCTTTTATAGCAATTTTGACCATTTCAAGGGCCATAATCCAGTCATGCATGGGCGGATCTGGCTGGTTTTCGAAAGGAACCGAGCTCTCATGGATATCTAACTACTGTATAAGTTTGGTTGAGATACAATCAAACGTGAAGACTGTATCGTGTTAACAAGCTCTTTTATAGCAATTTTGACCATTTCAAGGGCCATAATCCAGTCTTGCATGGGCGGATCTGACTGGTTTTCAAAAGGAACCGAGCTCTCATAGATATCTAACTACTGTATAAGTTTAGTTGAGATACAATCAAAAGTGAAGACTGTATCGTGTTAACAAGCTCTTTTATAGCAATTTTGACCATTTCAAGGGCCATAATCCAGTCTTGCATGGGCGGATCTGGCTGGTTTTCGAAAGGAACCGAGCTCTCATAAATATCTAACTACTGTATAAGTTTGGTTGAGATACAATTAAAAGTGAAGACTGTATCGTGTTAACAAGCTCTTTTATAGCAATTTTGACCATTTCAAGGGCCATAATCCAGTCATGCATGGGCGGATCTGGCTGGTTTTCGAAAGGAACCGAGCTCTCATGGATATCTAACTACTGTTTAAGTTTGGTTGAGATACAATCAAACGTGAAGACTGTATCGTGTTAACAAGCTCTTTTATAGCAATTTTGACCATTTCAAGGGCCATAATCCAGTCATGCATGGGCGGATCTGGCTGGTTTTCGAAAGGAACCGAGCTCTCATGGATATCTAACTACTGTTTAAGTTTGGTTGAGATACAATCAAAAGTGAAGACTGTATCGTGTTAACAAGAAATTGTTTATGGACGCACGCACGGACGCACGCACGGACGACGGACACATCGCCACGACATAAGCCCTTCTGGCCTTTGGCCAGTAGAGCTAAAAATGGAATTTCAAATTTTGTCATTTTGCCCCTTTTCTGATGCCGCCTGACTGACATGTTTTTCGACCAATCAGTATGGCTTAAACAATTTTTATAGAGGGTCGGTCACCCAAGGAACATTTCTACCAAATTATATTTGAATCTGACTGGCAGATTCGGAGGAGAAGATTTTTAAAGTTTGGACATTTTGTCCCCTTTCTTATGCCGCAGCAACCAAAGTTCTCATTGGAATTTTAATCTTTGAACAATTTTGAAAGAGGACCACCAAAGGAACATTCCTGTGATGTTTTGTGGAAATTGGTCTATTGGAATGGTAGGAGTTGGTTGTCATTTGTAGCTAGGAGTTCAATTTACCCCTTTTGTGATGACGCCTGGTTGCTATGATTGTGTAACCAATCAAAACGGCTTAATCAAATTAAATAGAGGATCATTACAGTAAGATTCGTATTATATGTTCTTAAAATCAGACAAGCACTTTCATAAAAATGGAATTTTCAAATTTTGTCATTTTGCCCTTTTTTTGATGCCGCCTGACTGCCATGTTTTTCGCCCAATCAGTATAGCTTGAACAATTTTTATAGAGGGTCACCCAAGGAACATTTCTACCAAATTATATTTGAATCTGACGGGCAGATTCGGAGGAGAAGATTTTTAAAGTTTGGACATTTTGTCCCTTTTCTGATGCCGCAGCAACCACAAGTTCTCAATGGAATTTAAATCTTTGAACAATTTTGAAAGAGGCCAACCAGAGGAACAGTTCTGTGTTGTTTCACGGAAATTGTCATTGGAGTTTGGGAGGAGATGATGTTTAAAGCTAAAAGTTAACACCGGACGGACGCCGGACACCGGACGACGGACAAAAAGTGATCAGAATAGCTCACCTTGAGCCTTTGGCTCAGGTGATCTAAAAACAGGCTCCACCCCCTGGTGTCCATGTTTTTCAACGGATCGGAAATATTTGAACAATCTCGGTAAAGGTGCCCAAAGGAACATTTGTGCAAAATAATTTTCAAATTGGGCTTATACTTTTGGACAAGAAGATTTTCAAAGTTTTAACAATGCACATATAAGGAAAACAAGCTTAGCCCCCTGGCAGCCATGTTTTTTCAACGGATCGGAAATATTTGAACAATCTTGGTAAAGGGTGCCCCAATGTACATTTGTGCAAAATAATTTTCAAATTAGGCCAGTACTTTTGGACAAGAAGATTTTTAAAGTTTTAACAATGCACATATAAGGAAAATAAGCTCCGCTCTCTGGCAGCCATGTTTTTCAACGGATCGGAAATATTTGAACAATCTTGGTAGAGGGTAACCAAAGGAACATTTGTGCAAAATAATTTTCAAATTGGGCTTATACTTTTGGACAAGAAGATTTTCAAAGTTTTAACAATGCACATATAAGGAGAACAAGCTCCGCTCCCTGGCGGCCATGTTTTTCAACCGATCAGAAATATTTGAACAATCTTGGAGTGCCCCAAGGAATATTTGTGGAAAATAATTGTCAAATCAGGCCAGTACTTTTGGACAAGAAGATTTTTAAAGTTTTAACAATGCACATATAAGGAAAACAAGATCCGCCCCCTGGCGGCCTTGTTTTTCAACCGATCGGAAATATTTTAACAATCTTGGTAAAGGGTGCCCCAATGAACATTTGTGGGAAATAATTTTCAAATCGGGCCAGTACTTTTGGACAAGAAGATTTTTAAAGTTTTAACAATGCACATATAAGGACAAGAGGGCCATGATGGCCCTATATCGCTCACCTGATTAAGAACTTCAATAGTTTTCAAAGTTTTATACTCTATGTATATAAGGAAAACAAGCAACCCTCCCTGGTGGCCATGTTTTTCAACGGATCGGGTTTATTTGAACATCCTTGGTAGAAAGTCACCCAAGGAACATTTGTGCCAAATAATTTTTAAATCAGGCAGGTGCTTTTGGACAAGAAGATTTTT
Source organism: Serripes groenlandicus (assembly GCA_031761405.1). Classification (NCBI taxonomy): domain Eukaryota; kingdom Metazoa; phylum Mollusca; class Bivalvia; order Cardiida; family Cardiidae; genus Serripes; species Serripes groenlandicus. Next base: position 6,472,468 of record JASEVX010000014.1, read on the forward strand.
AAAGATATTACAATGCACATATTAGGAATACAAGCCCCACCCCTGGCGGCAAAGTTTTTCAATGGATCGGATTAATTTGAACAATCTTGGTAGAAGGTCCCCCAAGGAACATTTGTGCAAAATTATCTTTAAATCGGGCCAATACTTTTGGACAAGAAGATTTTTAAAGATTTTACAATGCACATATAAGGACAAGCTCCGCCCCATTTCGGCCAGATCGGAAATATTTGAACAGTCTTTGTAAAGGTTGCCCCAAGGAACATTTGTGAAAAATAATTTTCAAATCGGGCCAGTACTTTTGGAAGAGAAGATTTTTAAAGTTTTAACAATGCACATATAAGGAAAACAAGCTCCGCCCCCTGACGTCCATGTTTTTCAACGGATTGGAAATATTTGAACAATCTTGGTAAAGGGTGAACCAAGGAATATTTGTGCAAAATAATTTTTAAATTGGGCCAGTACTTTTGGACAAGAAGATTTTTAAAGTTTTAACAATGCACATATAAGGAAAACAAGGTCCGCCCCCTGGCGGCCATGTTTTTCAACGGATCGGAAATATTTGAACAATCTTGGTAAAGGGTACCCCAAGGAACATTTGTGCTAAATAATTTTCAAATCGGGCCAGTACTTTTGGACAAGAATTTTTTTAAAGTTTTAACAATGCACATATAAGGAAAATAAGCTCCGCCCCCTGGCGGCCATGTTTTTCAACGGATCGGAAATATTTGAACAATCTTAGTAGAGGGTACCCCAAGGAACATTTATGCAAAATAATTTTCAAATCGGGCAAGTACTTTTGGACAAGAAGATTTTTTAAGATTTGGCAATTTTCCCCTTTTCTGATGCCGCAGCAACCAAAGTTCTACGTGGAATTAAATTCTTTGAACAACTTTGAAAGAGGACCACCTAAGGACCATTCCTGTGAAGTTATTTTGAAATCTGTCAATTGGTTTAGTAGGAGAAGTCATTTGTAGGAAATTGTTAACAGACACCGACGACGACGACGGACGGCGAGTGATCACAAAAGCTCACCTTGCACTTTGTGCTTAGGTGAACTAAAAACAAGCTCCGCCCCCTGGCGGCCATGTTTTTCAACGGATCGGAAATATTTGAACAATCTTGGTAAAGGATGCCCCAAGGAACATTTGTGCAAAATAATTTTCAAATCGGGCCAGTACTTTTGGTCAAAAGAAGATTTTTAAAGTTTTAACAATGCACATATAAGGAAAATAAGCTCCGCCCCCTGGCGGCCATGTTTTTCAACAGATCGGAAATATTTGAACAATCTTGGTAGAGGGTACCCCAAGGAACATTTGTGCAAAATAATTTTCAAATCGGGCCAGTACTTTTGGACAAGAAGAATTTTTTTAAGATTTGGCAATTTTCCCCTTTTCTGTTGCCGCAGCAACCAAAGTTCTCGATGGAATTTAAAATCTTTGAACAATTTTGAAAGAGGTCCACCAAAGAAACATTCCTGTGAAGTTTGGTTGAAATTGGTCAAGTGGTTAGATGATCTAAATGTCTAAATGTTAACGACGGATGACAGACGACAGACGACGCCAGACGGACAAAAAGTGATCAGAATAGCTCACCTTGAGCCTTTGGAATTTTCAAATTTTGTCATTTAGCCCCTTTTCTGATGCCACCCAACTGCCATGTTTTTTGACCAATCAGTATGGCTTGAACAATTTTTGTAGAGGGTCACCCAAGGAACATTTCTACCAATTTATGTTGGAATCTGACATGCAGATTCTGAGAAGATTTTTAAAGTTTGGACATTTCTGATGCCGCAGCAACCAAAAGTTTAAATGGAATTTAAATCTTTGAATAATTTTGAAAGAGGACCACCAAAGGCACATTCCTGTGATACTTTGTGGAAATTGTTCCCGCGGTTTAGAAGGAGATGATGTTTAAAGTTAAAAGTTAACGACGGACGGACGACGGACAAAGAATGATCAGAATAGACCACCTTGAGCCTTCAGCTCAGGTAATCTAGAAAATACCATTAGATAAACAGTTACACAATGCTAGTCTATTAAACTTACTGTGCTGTCTGTCTTCCTGACGTGATTTGGAAAATTCATTCCAGTTATTGTCTGCTTCTCTTTTATTTTTCCTGTCCCCTTTCTCTCCTTTTGATTCACGTCTGTCTCCTTTGTCAAATCTTTCTCGGGATTTCTCCCAATAATTGTCTTTCTTATTATCTGATTTTTCACGTGATTCCATCCTTTCCCTCCGGTCCTTTCTATCATATTTCTCTTTATCAATTTTGTCATATCTGTCTCTATCTCGGTTCTCTTTTTCCTTCCTTTCATTTTTCTCATCCCTAGAAGGTGGACGTTCAAACATTTCTTTTTTTTTTGGGGGTTTCTCAGTTTGCTCCACTTCCTTCTCCTTAGGTTTTTGTTCAGTTTTCTCCATCCTGTCTTCATTCTTTTCTACTGCATTCTTTTCTTCCCTAAAAAAATTACATAAGTCAGTCATATGACCTAACATCAAGCTTGAAATTTCAGAAAACAAAGACATTATAAACTATTTGGGGGAAATAAAGTACAGAATAAAACTAAAGCTAAAAGAGAAATTAATCTGTCATTTTAAACCAGATCTGCTGAAACTCATTTTAATTCTGAATCATAATTATATGGCAAAAAGTGTGGATAAACAAGAATTACGAGTTATTTTTGTCTCGCCGACCCCTGCTTGGACTATCAATACAAGTGTAAAAGATGAAGACAAAATGTGTGTACATGAAAGAAATGTCCAATTCTCAAAATCCAATGCGTAATTCTGATCCAAGTTTGAAAGCCCTAGCTAGCATTTGTACTTCTTGAGAAAAAGAAAAAGAAAACTATGCAAGAATAGCGAAGGAAAAAATTTAAAGACCAGGACGGATTGGCAACATCAAACAAACATAATTTCAATTAAGGCTAACTAAGTTGTATTTCAAAGTGATGTTGCTGGGGGTCTACTAGATTTCACATAGCACAACAAAGGTTAAAAAGAAAATCTTTGTACCTCTCTCTTTCTCCACCCTTCTTACTTGACTCCACCCATCTATCGCCTTTGTCTGATGGAGTTTCTCTCTGCTCTTTATCAACACTCTCATCAAATGGATCTCGCTGGACAACCGGTTGCCTTTCTTCTGGCTCCTTGAAGTCACCTTCATTTTCTTGATCAGAGATATCTTCATATTGGTCATTGTTCTTTAACACATTCTCAGTTCTACTTTTCTCCATATCTCTGAAATTGAGAATGTTATCATTTATTGGGGTTTAATAGTATCCCTTATATGAGAATTTAAATTTGTCTGCTACGATATAGTAGAGCTCAACAAGTATAAACACAAGACTTGCTTAGTGTTTTTATTAAATGTGTAGATTAAGATCTACATGTGCAGGGTTTCCTCTGTAATTCGCCAATGGCGAAAAAATAAAACAAGAGGGCCATGAGGCCCTGGATCACTCACCTGAGAATGGGCTATTTAAGATTTAACTCTTTCAGCGCCAATGGCAATATTATCAAGACAAACTTTCTGACATAATTTCAAGCTGCTCAAGTCAAAAATGTGATCTCTATAGTGTTAACAAGATCGTCTTCAGTTTGGCCAGTGACCTACTTTTTAATAGACATGACCAATATTCAAACTTGGCCTACATATCATCAAGACAAACATTCGATAAAGTTTCAACATGCTCAAATTAACAAGAGCTGTCGGAGGACAGCGCGCTCGACTATTCCACCGCTTATTTAAGTTACCGAGATAATGGACTCTAATGTAGTTGCATGCAAAACATTAACCACAATTTCTTAGTGGGTGATAATTTGCATTATATGCAGGATAGTGTTATTTAACATGATTATTTTCATAGGTTTGATGGTTAGATAGGGTTGTATAACCTTTCAATGGAATGCATCAAGTAGTTACTAAGATATGGACTCTTAATGTAGTTGCACGCAAACCTTTAACCATAATTTCTAAGTAAAAAAAGGGCAACAATTTACACCATATACAGGATAGAGTTATCTTAATTGGTTGTGTTTATAGTTGTACAATTGGGAAAGGTTGTATAAAGTTTCAATACAATTGTTCAAGTTGTTACTGAGATTACACTCTAAATGTAGTTGCAAAACTTTAACCAGAATTTCTAAGTCCAAAAAGGTCCATAACTTGCATAAAATGCTGGTTGGTAAGGGCTGTATAACGTTTCAATGCAATGCATCAAGTAGTTACTAAGAGATGGTCTCTTTATGTAGTTGCATGCAAAACTTTAACCAGAATTTATAAGTCCAAAAAGGCCATAACTTGCATAAAATGCAGGATAGAGTTATCATACTTGATAATCTACATAGGTGTGATAGTTGGGTAGGGTTGTATAAAGGTTCAATGCAATGCATCAAGTATATACTGAGACGTGGACTCTTAATTTAGTTGCACGCAAAACTTTAACCAGTATTTCTATGTAAAAAAAGGGCCATAACTTGCATAAAATGCAGAATAGAGCTATCATACTTGATAATCTACACAGGTGTAATAGTTGGGTAGGGTTGTAGAAAGTTTCAATGCAATGCAGCAAGTAAATACTGAGATATGGACTCTTAATTTAGTAGCACGCAAAACTTTAACCAGAATTTCTAAGTAAAAAAAGTGCCATAACTTGCCTAAAATGCAGGATAGAGTTATCTAACTTGTTAATCTACATAGGTGTAATAGTTGGGTAGGGTTGTATAAAGGTTCAATGCAATGCATCAAGTATATACTGAGATATGGACTCTTAATTTAGTTGCATGCAAAACTTTAACCAGAATTTCTAAGTAAAAAAAGGGCCATAACTTGCATAAAATGCAGGATAGAGTTATCTTAGATGATAATCTACACAGGTGTGATAGTTGGGTAGGGTTGTAGAAAGTTTCAATGCAATGCATCAAGTAAATACTGAGATATGGACTCTTAATTTAGTTGCACGCAAAACTTTAACCAGAATTTCTAAGTAAAAAAAGGGCCATAACTTGCATAAAATGCAGGATAGAGTTATCTAACTTGATAATCTACATAGGTGTGATAGTTGGGTAGTGCTGTATAAAGTTTCAATGCAATGCATCAATTAAATACTGAGATATGGACTCTTACTTTAGTTGCACGCAAAACTTTAACCAGAATTTCTAAGTAAAAAAGGGCCATAACTTGCATAAAATGCAGGATAGAGTTATCTAACTTGATAATCTACATTGGTGTGATAGTTTGGTAGGGTTGTAGAAAGTTTCAATGCAATACATGTAGTATTTAAGAACTTGCATGCAAAACCTTAACCAAAGTGTGACGTGGACGCCGACGGCGACGCCGACGCCGACGCCAGGGTGAGTAGTATAGCTCTCATATTCTTCGAATAGTCGAGCTAAAAATGCAGCATCCAGAGTGTTAACAAGATTTCCCTTCAATTTAGCCTAGTGACCTCGTTTCTGAGCCAAAATGATCCATATTAGAACTTGACCTAGATACAATTCAGCTGCTGAAGCAAAAAAATGCGGCTTCTACAGTGTTAACAAGATTTCCCTTTAATTTGGCCTAGTGACCTAGTTTCTGACCCAATATAACCCATATTCGAACTTGCCCTTGATATAATTAAGACAAACATTATGACAAAGTTTCAAATTCACAGAATTTTCTTACGCACGATCTTGCATACGGCCTAAAATACATGCATGAAGTGAATTTGTTTTCGTAATTTACGTTACATTTTACATGAGTGGGAACACTGAATAGTTTTTTTTATGAATCTTCAGATTGATGGTGGTGACCAGAAATCGTTTGAATTTGCATCAGCCTATGGTAAATGGAAAAACATAAAATGTAGGAGGATATGTAGTTATTAAACCTTTCCAATCCAGAGCATGTATGTATGGTGCAGATCGGATAGTAAATGGAGGCTCTATTGTGTTCACAAGCTCTATTATAGCAATTTTGACAATTTCAAGGGCCATAATCCAGTCTTGCATGGGCGGATCTGGCTGGTTTTCGAAAGGAACGGAATTCTCATCAATATTTAACTACTATTTAAGTTTGGTGAAGATCAGAGAGTAAATGGAGCCTCTATTGTGTTCACAAGCTCTATTATAGCAATTTTGACAATTTCAAGGGCCATAATCCAGTCTTGCATGGGCGGATCTGGCTGGTTTGCAAAAGGAACCGAGCTTTCATAAATATTTAACTACTATCTAAGTTTGGTGAAGATCGGATAGTAAATGAAGCCTCCATTTCATTGGCAAGCTCTATTATAGCACTTTCGACAATTCCAAGGGCCATAATCCAGTCTTGCATAGGTGGATCTAGCTGGTTTGCGAAAGGAACCGAGCTCTCATAGATATCTAACTACTGTATAAGTTTGATGGAGATACAATCGGAACTGAAGACTTTATCGCGTTCACAAGCTGTATTATAGCAATTTTGACAATTTCAAGGGCCATAATCCAGTCTTGCATGGCCGGATCTGGCTGGTTTGTGAAAGGAACCAAGCTCTCATGGATATCTAACTACTGTATAAGTTTGATTGAGATACAATCAAAACTGAAGACTATCGCGTTCACAAGCAATTGTTTACGGACGCACAGACGGACACCACGCCACGGCATAAGCTCTTCTGGCCTTTGGCCAGTAGAGCTAATAAAAGAATGAAAAATGTTTTAAGGTTTTGCATATCTATTTATTTATTTATAATTGTGTTATACATCCGTACTTTACAAATAAGTCGTTTTGTTAAGCTGTATTGATATACACTATTTCACAAAATTTTGTCAATGGCAGAACACAAAATAAAGTGCTTGATATGCTTAAAATGGTGTATACTAATACAGCTAAACAAAAAGAAAATTGGCGAGCGAGAGAGGGGACACCCCCCCCTCCCCGCAAGTAAAGCAACATTTTGGTTTATGGTGGCCAAAAAAATATAAGGTCCAGTGGAAACCCTGCATGTGCATCCATTTAATCAAATTCTATTTAACAATATATGTCCAAGTGTTCTTGAAATTATGTATGACTTTATAGGTAGACAATCAAATTAAATCAATTAATCAAATTCTATTTAACAATATATGTCCAAGTGTTCTTGAAATTATGTATGACTTTATAGGTAGACAGTGTGCAGGTTGATTTGAAAATAACACTGATTGTAAATGCTCTATGTTACGTTTTCATAGCCAGCACAACTTACCTCCGATATTCCTCCATTTTTTCATAATCATGAAACATTCTCTGATCAAAGTAAGGCTGGCGCCTCATCTCCTCAAAGTATGGGGGATATCCTGCAGACCGTCTTCCTTCTCTCTCCATTTCACGGTTTTCTTCCTGACTCTCAGTGCCTGACCCATGACTGTCTGTGCGCCTGCGCACAGGGGGAAAGATTGGCATGCCTGGAAGGTATAAAGTTCAGATATTATTTCCATGGACAAGATTCTTATGCTGTCTTATTCTAAAGTTGTTAAGAGGAACATTTTCACTTTTCCATAAGACCAATTTTTTATAGATAGGCTAAAAAAATAAATATGTGTGGTTCAGGTAACCCTACCTTCCCTATTTTTTGGGGCCGACCCTAGAACCTTTTATCGATTTTGGGATCTAAAATAATTGAGTACAAAACTGAAACGCTTGGAAAGCGTTTATCGATCGTAATAAAACAAACATGGCGGCGGCCACAGTGTTCGCCGTGACGGTAGAAAACGTGTCCATGGCCCTTCAAAACGAATTATGAAGGCAGTCATCAACTCATCTACCGTCGGGGAAGTTTTTGCAAGAATTATTGCATATATTGATGAGATGTCTTGAATGTGCATATAGCACACATTTGTAACCACTTACGTCTGTAACAACTTGCAACAGACAACTTGCTTCTGAAGAAAAAAACAAGACATGGAAATTCCATGAAACCAGGTTTTCTATAATGGAAGGTGTTTGATTAAGAATTAACAGATCTTTCAAATCTTTCTGTTAATAGTTAATCAAAGCTAGTAATTCAAATAACAGGGAATATTTATATTGATGAATAATCATAATTACTTTGTCAATTAAATATATCACATGCTCAAATTGAGTAAGTTTCATGATCTCGGACCCAGATCAGACAGCATCTGTAGGAGCTGTCTGATCAGGGTCTGCTCTGTTTGCTTATAGAATGTTATAGATTTAATTATTCACAAAAAAAATCATTTGAAAATATCTATATGCATGGTAAAGTTATGGTCTGAACAAAAAAAGTTAAAGTAAAGTATATTTTCTGTCACTGTGACCTTGACCTGGAAGCTAAACACATAAATTGTGCATATGACACAGCGTCTTGATATGGTGTATATCTGTTCCAAGCTATTTGAAAATATCTCTATGGATGAAAAAGTTATTGTCCATACAAGAAAAGTTCAACTGATGTCTATTTGTTGTCACTGTGACCTTGACCTTGAATCTACAGATTTTTTTTTGCATTTGGCACATCGTCTTGATATGGTGCATGTTTGTGCCAAGTTATTTGAAAAATATCTCTATGCATGACAAAGTTATGGTCCGGACAAGAAAAGTTCAATTAAAGTCTATTTATTATCACTGTGACCTTGACCTTGAATCTACAGAATGCATGTTTGTGCCAAGTTATTTGAAAATATCTCTATGCATGGCAAAGTTATGGTACGGACAAGGAAAGTTGACGCCCGCCCGCTGACTTCGCCAAACTAATAACCAGATTTTTCCTTCGGAAAACCTGGTTTAAAAAAAGCCTACCTACCCTTTTTCTTTGACCAATGTTACCTGAACCACACATATTATTTTGTTTAGCCATATGGAGTAAAAAACTATTTACAACAATCTATTGTGACTCTTAAGAAATGCCAGGGTGTAAGTAATGTCATCCATAAACTATTACTTTGTTCATACAGAGTTGTTTTCAGATAATATACATGTATAAATACCTATTACATGCCTACACATTTTCAGGCCTAAATACAAGCAAATTATTACAAACAAATACAACATGACCCAGATAAGATTCTGTATTTGTAAGCATAAATATGTTAACAAATATGGTAATGTGAACTCATTAATATATGGTATTGTGAAATCATTCATAAATGTTATCAAATGTTAAGCAGTCATACAGATAAGTAGCATATTTGCTTAAACAAGAGGGCCATGATGGCCCTGGATCACTCACCTTAATTATACAATGTACTGCAATGCAAAACACATCAAGACAATTATTCTGAATGCAACCTCCTAAGTGTTAACAAGATTTTCCTTCATTTGGCCTAGTGATCTATATCTTTTTACCCGATATGACCCATATTCCAACATGGACTAGATATCCAAGACAACATTCTGACAAATTATCAACTTGCTCAAAGTAAACATGCGGCCTCCGGAGTTTGAACAATATTTTCCGTTATTGACCTTGTTTCTGACCCAATGACCCATATTCGAAATTGACCTAGATATTATTTAGACAAACATTTTGACCAAATTTCAAGCTGCTGAAGCAAAAAATGCGGTATCCAAAGTGTTAACAAGATTTTCCTTCAATTTGGCCTAGTGACCTAGTTTTAGACCCTACATGATCCATATTCGAACTTTGCTTAGATATCATTTAGATAAACATTCTCATTAAATGTCAAGCTGCTGTAGCAAAAAATGCGTCTTCTACAGAGTTAACAAGATGTTCCTTCAATTTGGCCTAGTGACCTGTTTCTGACCCAATATGACCCATATTCAAACTTCTGAAGCAAAAAATGCGTCCTCTAGAGTGTTAATAAGATTTTCCTTCAATTTGACCTAGTGACCTATTTTTTGACCCAACATGACCCTTGATCAAACTTGACTTACATATCATCAAGAAAAACATTCTGATAAAGTTTCATTATGCTCAAGTAAAAATTGCGGCCTCTAGAATGTTAACAAGATTTTCCTTCAATTTGACCTAGTGAACTATTTTTTGAACCAACATGACCCTTGATCGAACTTGACTTACATATCATCAAGAAAAACATCCTGATAAAGTTTCATCATGCTCAAGTTAAAAATGCAGTATCAAAAGTGTTAACAAGATTACCCTTCAATTTGGCCTAGTGATCTAGATTTTAACCCGGCATGACCCATATTCAAACTTGGCCTAGATATCATTCAGACAAACATTCTGACCAAATTTCAAGCTGCTGAAGCAAAAAATGCAGCATCCAAACTGTTAACAAGATTTTCCTTTAATTTGGCCTAGTGTCCTAGTTTTTGACCCCACATGACCCATATTCGAACTTGGCCTAGATATCATTTAGCTCAACATTCTGACAAAATTTCAAGCTGCTGAAGCAAAACATGCAGCTTCTACAGAGTTAAGATTTTCCCTCAATTTGGCCTAGTGACCTAGTTTCTGACCCAATATGACCCATATTTAAACTTGACCTAGATATCTTTAAGACAAACATTCTGACAAAATTTCAAAATTGCGGCCTCTAGAGTGTTAACAAGATTTTCCTTCAATTTGACCTAGTGACCTACTTTTTGACCTGACATGACCCATGTTCGAACTTGACCTACATATCATCAAGACAAACATTCTGATTAAGTTTCAACATGCTCAAGTTGAAAATGTGGCCTCCAGAGTGTTAACAAGATTTCGCTTCAATTTGACCTAGTGACCTCATATGGCCCAGTTTCGAACTTGTCCAAGATTTGATAGAGATGAATATTCTGATACACTTTCATGAAGATTGGATGCAAAATGTAGCCTGTAGAGTGTCAACAAGCTGAAATGTTGATGACGCACGACGGCCGGACGCCGGACAAAATGTGATCACAATAGCTCACCTTGCACTTCGTGCATAGGTGAGCTAAAAAGCAAAATAATTCTCCAAACAAGAGGGCCAAGATGGCACTAAAGCAATCACCCAAATATTTTTAAAGTGTTAACCTAAAAGAGTCTATGTAAAGCAAGTGATCCCCAGGGTGGGGCCATTTTTGACACCAGGGCTATAATTTGACCCATCTTGGTAGAGGTCCACTAGATGAAGTTGGATTTCAAATATCAACTTTTAGACAATTTTTTTTAAAGTTTTTCCCTATTCAAGTATAATATTATGTACAAGAGGACCATGATGGCCCTATATCGCTCACCTGATTTAATAGAACTTCAATAGTTTTCAAAGGTTTTACTCTATACATATAAGGAAAACACGCAACCCCCTGGTGGCCATGTTTATCAACGGATCAGATTTATTTGAACAACCTTAGTAGAAGGTCACCCAAGGAACATTTGTTTTAAAGATATTAAAATCCGCCCCCCCCCCCCCCCCCCCCCCCCCCCCCCCCATGGCGACCATGTTTTTCAACAGATCGGAAATATTTGAACAATCTTGGTAAAGGGTGCCCCAAAGAACATTTGTGCAAAATAATTTTCAAATCAAGCCAGTACTTTTGGACAAGAAGATATTTAAAGTTTTTACAATGCACATATAAGGAAAACAAGCCCCGCCCCTGGCAGCCATGTTTTTCAATGGATTGGATTTATTTGAACAATGATGGTATAAGATCCCCCAAGAAACATTTGTGCCAAATTATCTTTAAATCAGGCCAGTACTTTTGGACAAGAAGATTTTTAAAGATATTAAAATCCGCCCCCTGGCAACCATATTTTTCAACGGATCAGAAATATTTTAACAAACTTGGTAAAGGGTGCCCCAAAGTACATTTGTGCAAAATAATTTTCAAATCAAGCCAGTACTTTTGGACAAGAAGATTTTTAAAGTTTTAACAATGCACATATAAGGAAAACAAGCTCCGCCCCCTGGCGGCCATGTTTTTCAACGGATCGGAAATATTTGAACAATCTTGGTGAAGAGTGTCCCAAGGAACAATTGTGCAAAATAATTTTCAAATCAGTTTTAACAATGCACATATAAGGAAAACAAGGGCACCGCAAAGCGGATGCATCCCCTCTGCTTTCAATCATCACATTGAGTTCTCTTGTGATCTAAATATTTAAGTCCAATTTTTGTCTTCGATCTTTGACCTATGACCTTGAATCAATAGGCTTCAAAATATTGTCACAAACTAACTGTATGCCAAGTTTGGATAAGATCTGTCAAGGAATGGTCAGTGTAGAGTGGTGACAAGGTTGCCACAGCTGAGATATATTGTAAGTTCAATCAAGTTCAATTTTGGGCATGACCTATGACCTTGAAAACCAATAGGCTTCAAGACATATCATAAACTAACTGTATAATAAGTTTTATTAAGATCGGTCAATGAATGGTCAGTGTAGAGTTGTGACAAGGCTGCCACAGCTGAAAATATTGTAAGTCCAATTTTGAGTTTGACCTTTGACCTATGACCTTGAAAATGAATAGGCTTCAAGATATTATCATAAAGTAACTGTATACCAAGTTTGGTTAAAATCTGTCAAGTAATGGTCAGTGTAGAGTGGTGACAAGTTTGCCACAGCTGAAAATAGTGTAAGTGCAATTTTGGGCTTGACCTTTGACCTATGACCTTGAAAATCAATAGGCTTCAAATATTATCATAAACTAACTGTATAATAAGTTTTATAAAGATCGGTCAAGGAATGGTCAGTGTAGAGTGGTGACAAGGCTGTCACAGCTGAACATATTGTAAGTCCAATTTTGAGCTTGACCTTTGACCTATGACCTTGAAAATCAATAGGCTTCAAGATGTTACCATATACTTACTTTATACCAAGTTTGGTTAAGATATGTCAAGAAATGGTTAGTGTAGAGTGATGACAAGGTTTGTTACGGACGGAAGGACGGACGGACGGACACACATACATACGGACGGTCCCGTTACTATATCCCTTTCTCGCTTACTTCGTAACCGAGGGGATAATAAGCTACGCCCCCTGGCGGCCATGTTTTTCCACGATCGGAAATATTTGAACAATCTTGGTAGAGGGTACCCCAAGGAATATTTGTGCAAAATAATTTTCAAATCGGGCCAGTACTTTTGGATAAGAAGATTTTTTAAGATTTGGCAATTTTCCCCTTTTCTGATGCCGCAGCAACCTAAGTTCTACTTGGAATTAATTTCTTTGAACAACTTTGAAATAGGACCACCTAAGGACCATTCCTGTGAAGTAATTTTGAAATCTGTCCATTGGTTTAGTAGGAGAAGTCATTTGTAGGAAATTGTTAACAGACGCCGGATGATCACAAAAGCTCACCTTGCACTTCGTGCTTAGGTGAGCTAAAAAAACAAGAGTGCCAGTGCCGCCACAAAATATAAAGATCAAGATTGGTCCTTTTAATTATTGCTTTTAACATGTCTGTATACATAAGCTCAAAATGAAGTCTGTGAGACCAGTTAGCTTAGCTGGAAGAGACAGGGACCCGAGATCATGGTTGTCTGGGTAGTAGGTTCGATCCCTGCAGGTGTTTCCTTGAGCAAAACAGTTTATCCACACTTGTTCAGAGTTGAAAGTCTTACTCTGCTTACCAGCCTAGCTGACTTTGGTATTAACTAAAGAAAATAGGATACATATAAACAGAGATAGAACCCTATAGAGGCTTCCGATATGAAAGTAGGTCAAATGGCAGTGTCAATATGTATCCTTTTTTCCTTCTAAGCATAACCCTTGCAAAAATCACTCTACCGGATAATCCCTGCTTTATGCACTTCTACCTGTTTGGAAACTTGAGTTGCGTTCTCAAGTGAATATGCTATAGAAACCAAGTTTCGAAAAGGCATAACTATTGTAAAAATTGCTAAACCGGAAAATCCCTGCTTCATGCACATCTACCCTTTATAGTAATGATATTGACCAAGTTTTTTAAAGATTCAGTCAGAAACGTAGGAAGAGTTGCGTTCACAAGCCGCAATATCAATCAGCTACAGAGACTAAGTTACAAGGGAAATAAATCTTGCAAATATCAATGAACCGGAAAATCGCCGCTTCATGCACATCTACCCATTATAGTCATGACATTGACCAAGTTTTGAAAAGATTCGGTCAGAAACATAGGAAGAGTTGCGTTCACAAGGCTGCAATATCAATCAGCTACAGAGGCTAAGTTTCAAGGGACAAAAATCTTGATGCACATCTACCCATTATAGTTATGACATTGACCAAGTTTTGAAAAGATTCTGTCAGAAACGTAGGAGGAGTTGCGTTCACAAGGCTGCAATATCAATCAGCTACAGAGACTAAGTTACAAGGGACATAAATCTTGCAAATATCATAAAGATACGGTCAGAAATGTAGGAGGAGTTGCGTTCACAAGAAATGGACGTACGGACGGACAGACGGAGAAGATGATGCCAATATACGACCGCCTCTGGCGGCGTATAAAAACCTATTGCAACAGCTAAAAATTTGACTCTTTAAGTTTGATACAGAATTGAAAACATAGGAAAAGAAGAAATTGTTCAAAATAAGGAATTTCTCTTTAATCTATGTTATCATATATCATCTGCTATCAGAAATCTTCTGTTTCATGGAAAGGGTTGATATATTAGATACGTCCCTACCTTGCATATCCATGTGTGGTCTTGGACCAAAGCCTATGAATGCCATAGGAGGCCATGCATATCCCCATGGAGGGTGAGGGGCCTGTCCTGCCCTCATCTGACTAGGCATGGGTTGTGGAGATGTTGGACCGGGCTGAGAGCTGGGCTGAGAGCTGGGCTGGGATTGTGGGGGCAGGGGTCGAGTGTTGTCACCCCCTGACAATTGTTTTTGAAACCTTAGGGGTAAGCCACCTCTTGAGTAATTCTTCCCATACTGGCCTTGTGAAGTCTGAAAGAAAGAATTATGATGATGCATTTGAGTCATGTTCAGTTTGTTTTTTGTATGTTATGACCTTTTCACCATCATTTCAGTTATATCAGTGTTTTCTAGGTAAATAACTAGTACTACAGTATTATTTAGTCTGTCAACCATACATAAGTCATAATGCTTTCTCTGAAAATCCGAGGGTCAAGTATGAAAACATCTATACCATATTTGAAGTCTTCACAGTTGACAAAAGAAACTACCATTTAAAAAAAAAAAAAAAAAAAAATAGAAATATCACTGAAGATGATAAATACCCCCAAAACAGCAACTTGACTCAAAATATGGCTTCCGACGGACCAACAAAAGGGCCATAACTCTGTAAAATAACATGCAATTGTAAGACCTTTATGATATGCACATCTCTTGGTATAGAAGCTTCATGTAAAATGTTATTGAATTCCACCCAGTGGTTTGTAAGAAATAAGCTGGACAAAATATGGCTTCTGACCGACCAACAACTTAATAAGTAAAAGGGTCATAACTCTGTAAAATAACATGCAATTGTAAGACCTTAAGGGTATGCACATCTCCTCTTGGTATAGAAGCTTCATGTAAAATGTAATTGAATTCCACCCAGTGGTTTGTAAGAAATAGACCGGACAAAATATGAGCAACGACTTAATAAGTAAAAGGGCCATAACGCTGTAAAATAACATGCAATTGTAAGACCTTTAGGATATGCACATCTCCTCTTGGTATAGAAGCTTCATGTAAAATTTTATTGAATTCCACTCATCGGTTTGTAAGAAATAGGCCGGACAAAATATGGCTTCCGACCGACCGCCAGACAGACAGACAGACAGACATACAGCCCGACACAGTGACTCCTATATACCCCCCCAAAACTTTTTTGGGGCTATAATGAATTTGTCTCAGTCTGATGTGCTGTTCTCATAATGTTTTAGTATGACAGGGATAACTTTAACATCACTGACAAAACAAAGATTGAGTGGTCAATTCAACAGTACTGATTTCATCTTTGTTTTAAAGATTTCATTTAGTCTCAGTCTGAGATACTATTCTCATCATGTCTATGAACGTCGGGGATCTTTTTTAAACCCACACTGACAAAAGGCCTTTGATGGTTCAAACATCTTTTGACCTGTGGATTGTTTGATTTGAGTAACGTCATGTTCAACAGTATTTCTATCTCAGCACCTAAATAATGTACCACCTTTCCTAGATTTCTCAACAGGACTCCACAGCTCTATCTTCCAAGATGACCTGCTACTGTCCCACTTTTTTTCGTATTGGACAATAATTGGAAAGCATGTTTGGTGAGGGTCGACTCAACCGTATCACCCCCAGATGGACAGCCCTTGGGATTACAGATTTATTTACCTGTGGATATTTTTGTCCATCCCTGGACTGTGGCCTGTCACCTTTATCACTGCTTTCACTTTCACTGGTTCTGGCTGATCTAGTCTCTGCTCGCGCTTCTACATCAACTTCATCCACATCCATTTCACCCTGAAAACAAAAAGAGAACAAATTAATTTGTTGAATTGAGATCCCTCCACCAACATAATTATTTTTAAAGAACGCTTTAACCACCTTGGTACACCAGTTCCAAAACTAGTGTGTTTACACTGTTTTGAACAAGTGACCTTGCTTTTGATCCCTAGGTTTTATTTTTAAATACTGGCTGGAGACGGCGAGGAACCAGATTCATCATCCACAAAGGTTATCCCTAGATCATTTGATGGTATCATTAGTTAACCTACGGGCTTCTTGTTTCACCAACAGAATACAATGGTCAACAGTGTCCAAAATCTTCTGAAGATCAAGGAGTACAAACCCCACTAGATAATTTTGAATTGTATAAAGTTAGACAGATGTATACGTCGAAAAACCATGCCTGTAACCAGGCAGAAACCCAACTAGAATGGAGTGCTCCGCGGAACCAGATAATCTTTAAGTTTATCATATACAATCCTTTCAAAATACATTGCCATGATTCTTAGTGTCGACACTGGGCAATAATAACCCACCTCACTCAAGTCTTATAATTGTTTCTTGAAATATGTAGTATTAAAAGATGACAAGTACTTGTGAAAATGATGGTGGCTCACTTAATGTTGCAATCAATTATTTTATTTAACCCTTTCCCTCATACGACAATTATGCAGCTGACGACTTTGAACATGTTTTGTCAAAACATAGAAAATCTCCATAATTGAATGGATAATGAATATGACAAAAAGTGGAACATTGTGGCAAAAGGAGAAATTGCATGTTTTGTGCAATTTCTTCTTTTGTCACTATGTTTTCAAAAAGCCGTCTGCTGCAGAGGCGTCAGAAAGCGTCTATATGAGGGAAAGGGTTAAGGATTGATAAGACTAGTTAACATTATTTACAACATTCTCATTTCATCAAGCACTTAATAAATTTTGTTTTTGAAATAGACAGGACTAGATTTTCTGGATTGCTTTTTATTACAAGCTGCATCAAAACATGTGCATGATGCGAGAAAAAACAAATATTGACAGGCAATCATACCTTTGGATCGTCCTTTTTCTTTGTCCTCGCATCCAAAGCTTTAAGCTTTTCTTGAGCAGCACGTTTTCTCTCTGCCTCCATCCTTTTCTCCTCTTCTTCTTGCCTTTGTCTTGCCCTTTCAATGGCTGTAGACACCTCCTGGTTCCTCTCCTGCCTTCTCTGTCTCCATATTTCATCCTCCCCTTTCTTTGTAGGAGTTGTAGGAGTAGCAGGTCCAGGTTGAGATTGTTGTTGGGTAGATGGCGCTTGGGGAGCCTGGCCAGTGAAAGGTGGTCTCTAAAATAGAACACAAATCAATCAGTGACAAGTTATTCAGAAATAGGTTGATGCTTCAATATTAGAAACATAAAACCAGTTCATTTTTGGATGAATTGGAATCCGACAAACACATTCAAAGGAGAATTACAAATATTGGATACTTTTCCCCCTTTCTGATGCCGCAGCAACCACTGTTCTTCATACAATTAAAATCAGGCCGTAATTGGTCTAGGGATTTGAGAAGAGATGCTGTGTAATGTTCATAGTAAATGACAGGCAGAGTGATCAGAAAAGATAACCTTGAGCCTTCAACATGACCTTTCATTCAAACTTGGCCTAGATAGCATCAAGACAGTCATTCTGACAAAGTTTCTAGCTATTGAGGCAAAAAATGCAGTCGGTCTCTAGAGTAGTATTGTAACAAAAGTTTCAACATGCTCAAGTTAAAAATGTGGCTTCCAGAAATTTACCTTCAACTTGGCCTAGTAACCCAGTTTTTGACAGGACATAAATTCAAGCTATACCTCCAGAGTGTTAACAAGATTGTCCTTCAATTTAACCTTGTGACCTAGTTTTGGACCTCGCATGACCCAGTTTCTTACTTGGCCAAGATGTTTGATTAAAACTTTCATGAAGATTGGATGCAAAATGTTAACTGTAGTGTTCACAATGCAAAATGTTGACTACGCATGACAGACAAAATGCGATCACAAAAGCTCACCTTGAGCACATCATACTAAAACAGTCTTTATTTCGAACACTAGAACTATCACTGAATGTGATTAATAACCCCAAACCCCGCCCTGATAGGAAAGAAAGTGAAATATTTATTTTCCAGACAAGAAAAAGTAAATAACTCTGTATAGAATAAAGTTATGGTTCTTATACTCTGCACTTCCTCTCACTGTGCTCTACCTTTGTATGAAGTTTAATTGAATCCCATCATGTGGTTTTTAAGTTAATACTCCGGGCAAGAAAAAGTAACAAAGAGCAATAACTCTTGTAATTAGATAAAATAGAGTTATGGTTCCCTTACACTGCACTTCCTCTCAATGTGCTGTATCATTGTATAAGTTTTGTTAAATTCCAGTGTAGTTTGAAAGTTATTCTCCAGACAAGAAAAAGTAACAAAGGGCAACAACTCCGTTATAAGGTAAAACAGAGTGATAGTTCCTGTACACTGCACTTCCCCTCATTGTGCTCTACCATTGTATGAAGATATATTAAGATTCCATCTATCAGTTATTAAGTTGTTCTCTAGACAAGAAAAAGTAACAAAGGGCAATAACTCTGTACTTAGCTAAATAAGCGTTATGGTTCTTGTACATTGCACTTCCACGCATTGTGTTCTACCATTGTATGAAGTTTTATTAAATTCCATTGTGTAGTTTGAAATTTATACTCCAGACAAGAAAAATTAACAAAGGGCAATAACTCTGTTATTAGGTCAAGTAGAGTTAATGTTCTTGTAAACTGCACTTCCTCTTGTTGTGCTCTACCATTGTTTGAAGTTTTATTGGATTCCATCTGCCATTCTGGTAGTTAAATTATTCTCCGGACAAGAAAAAGTAACAAAGGGCAATAACTCTGTTATAAGCTAAATAAGAGTTATGGCTCTTGTACACTGCACTTCCTCTCATTGTACTGTACCATTGTATGAAGATATATTAGATTCCATCTAGTAGTAATTAAGTTATTCTCCCGACAAGAAAAAGTAACAAAGGGCAATAACTTGTAATAAGTTATGGTTCTTGTATACTGCACTTCCTCTCACTGTGTTGAATCATCCTGTGAGTTTTATTAAATTCCATTAAGTAGTTTTAAAGTTATGCTCCGGACAAGGAAAATTGCAACAGACCAACCGACCACAGGGCGATTCCAATATACTCCCTTCAAACTTTGTCGGGGGTATAATAAGTAAATTATGTACAGAAGTGAGATAAGTACCTGTCCCGCAGCCCCTGGTAGTCCTTGCGGAGGAACCATTCTATAATGTGGCGGGTATGGACCTCTTGGTCCCATAAAGTCAAATGGGGGCATCTGCCATCCACCACGCTAGAAAAGAAATAAATAAAAATGAAATCACTTTTAAAATTTTGTTGGTTCAACAATTTTCAAAAATCATTAATTGTATTCAAGATACAGACATAACAAGTATAACAAGGGCACCGCAGAGCGGATGCATCCCCTCAGTATTACATTTGAAAATATGGCTTAAAATATGGCCAATGACCTGGATATTGATGCTATGTAACAGAAAACTAATGTTATTTGTCCTTGCCTTTATCATATTGTTATTAATGTTATGTACCAAAGAACTAAGTGTAATTTGTCCTTGTCTCCGCATTTGACCTTTGCCAAATGACAACGCCTTTGCCCATTTACAATCAATAGGCTTCTAGACCTTGCCATATACTAACTGTATGGCAAGTTTGGTTAAGATAAGACAAAGGATGTTCAGTGTAGAGTGGTCAGAAGGTTGTTATATGGGAAAATAGTCAGTCCAATTTTGACCTTGACCCTATGACCTTGAAAATAAATAGGCTTCTATACCTTGCCATATACTAACTGTATACCAAGTTTGGTTAAGATCGGTCAAAGGATGTTCAGTGTAGAGTGGTAACAAGGTTGTTACGGATGGATGCACAAACAAACGGACAGCCCCGTTACTATATCCCCTCTCAAACTCTTGTTTGACAAGGGGATAACAAGAGGACCATGAAGGTCCTTTATAGCTCAATGTTTAATAGAACTTCCAATAGCTTTTTATTCTATTTATATATATAAGAACTAGAATGGAGTGCTCCCCGGAGCACGTGTGTCACCTGCCGGGGCCTTGTAAGAAAATTTTAATTTTTGACAGAAAAGGGGCAATAACTCTGATATAAAAAATATTTGAATTATCCCCCTTTTGTGAACCCATCACACACATTGATATAAACATTTGTCAGAAGTTTCAATGTAATCCTTTGAGTAGAAAAAAAGTTATTTGAAAACGTGACGAAAAAGTGTGACGACCGACAGACAACAGACAAAACAAGAGGGCCATGATGGCCCTGGATCGCTCACCTTAATTATACAATGTATTGCAATGTAAAACACATCAAGACAATTATTCTGAATGCAACCTCCACAGTGTTAACAAGATTTTCCTTCATTTGGCCTAGTGATCTATATTTGTTTACCTTATATGACCCATATTCCAACATGGACTAGATATCATCAAGACAACATTCTGACAAATTTTCAACTTGCTCAAAGTAAAAATGCGGCCTCCCGAGTTTGAACAATATTTTCCTTTATTGACCTTGTTTCTAAACCAATATGGCCGATATTCGAACTTGACCTAGATATAATTCAGACAAACATTCTGACCAAATTTCAAGCTGCTGAAGCAAACAATGCAGCATCCAAAGTGTTAACAAGATTTTCCTTCAATTTGGCCTAGTGACCTAGTTTTTGACCGGACATGACCCATATTCGAACCTGGCATAGCTATCATTAAGACAAACTTTCTGACAAAGTTTCAACATGCTCAAGTTTAAAATGTGGCTTCCAGAGTGTTAACAAGATTTTTCTTAAATTTGGCCTAGTGACCTAGTTTTTGACCCGACATGACCCAGTTTCGAACTTGGCCTAGATTTGATGGAGATATATGTTCTGATAAAACTTTCATGAAGATTAGATGCAAAATGTTGCCTCTAGAGTGTTAACAAGCAAATGTTGAAGACGGACGACGGACAAAAGGCGATCACAATAACTCACCTTGAGCACTTTGTGCTCTGGTGAGCTAAAAATGAATGAATTCAGAAGTACGTGTACAACATTCAACATAGTGTCATCATACCTCAGTACTATAATTTATAGAATTCTCGTGATATTCTTATTCAGATATATTATTGAATAAGCTATTGATGGGTATGTTTGCTTTGTCATGCCGCAGCAAAACAAGAGCACCGCGTACGGCACAGACGCTCGACTGATAGGGAGAAAAACAAGAGGCCCAAGTGGGCCAGTATCGATCCACGGCCATAAGGCAAAAATAAAATCTCCAAACAGCCCTCCAACCACCATGGAATCTTGTAGAGTGTCACCCAAGGAATGTTTCTACAAAATTATTTGAAAATCGGCCGGACATGTTCGGAGGAGAAGATTTTTTTAAGTTTTCACTATAGCTATATAAGGCAAAATATCCCCGCCCCCTGGCAGCCATGTTTTTCAACCAATCAACATTTCTTGAAGGAATCTAATAAAGGGTCACCCAAGGAACATTTCTACAAAATTATTTGAAAATCGGCCTGACACTTTCGGAGAAGACGATTTTTTAAGTTTTTACTATTTTTTTCTTTTGGTTGCCATGGAAACCAGAATTATGGATGGATCAGAAAAAATTGAAGGAATTTAAGAGAGGACATTCAGAGGATACTTCCTATGAAGTTTCAACCAAATTGGCCTATTGGTTAGGGAGAAGAAGTGGTTTAAAGGAAAAATTTAACGCACGCACGACGGACAATTCGCCATGACATAAGCTCGACTGGCTTTCAGCCAGTGGAGCTAAAAATGAGCTAAACAAAAAACCTTAACTGGACGCCCACGTCGACACTTTTGGAGGAGAAGATTTTTTAAGTATTCACTTTAGCCATATAATGCAATATAGCCCTGCCCACTTACTGCCTACCATGTTTTTCGACCAATCAACCATAATCCAGTCATGCATGGGCGGATCTGGCTGGTTTTCGAAAGGAACCGAGCTCTCATAGATATCTAACTACTGTATAAGTTTAGTTGAGATACAATCAAAAGTGAAGACTGTATCGTGTTAACAAGCTCTTTCATAGCAATTTTGACCATTTCAAGGGCCATAATCCAGTCATGCATGGGCGGATCTGGCTGGTTTTCGGAAGGAACCGAGCTCTCATGGATATCTAACTACTGTATAAGTTTGGTTGAGATACAATCAAAAGTAAAGACTGTATCGTGTTAACAAGCTCTTTTATAGCAATTTTGACCATTTCAAGGGCCATAATCCAGTCATGCATGGGCGGATCTGGCTGGTTTTCGAAAGGAACCGAGCTCTCATGGATATCTAACTACTGTATAAGTTTGGTTGAGATACAATCAAAAGTGAAGACTGTATCGTGTTAACAAGAAATTGTTTACAGACGGACGCACACACAGACAGACAGAAAAAGTGGGACAACAGATGGACGCCGGACAAAAAAAAGTAATCCCTTAGTGCCTACCATGCTATGCAGGTGACACACAAACAGAAGTCCCTTTCAGAGTTCTTAAACACTATTGGTTCTAACATTAGACTTTCAAAATAACTTAAGGACTTATAGATCTATATAAGTGAAATAGCTTTTGCTGTGTTCTTTCCCTGTGCTTATTTTTTAGTATGTGCTATTCCGTGTGCTTATTCATATTTGAAAATAAAGTATATTGTAAAAATGTGATTAGTGTTCAATGCAAGAAAAAAATATCAAAACAATTTCAGCAGAGGACTTAAGAACATATTGAGACAGAAGGAGTTATTGCTCAAAACTAGCAATATCTCCTTTTCTCAAAACATAAATCCCCTAAGTTTACTAATTAGAATAGGTACTTTCCATACTATTGCCTTGGTGTAGTCAATGTCGTCTTGGGTATCGTGTATGTGGAATTGGGGGATTAAAACACAAAACAATTGCGGATTAAATATTTTTAATAAATCCGATAATTGTTCAATTAAGAAAATATATGTATAGGCAAACTGTTGAAGGGGCTAATGTCCGCCATGTTATTAATGATGAAGGGGAGAAGGTCCGCCATGCACAAACTGACGAAGAGGAGAATGTCCGCCATGTTATTAATGATGAAGGGGAGAAGGTCCGCCATGCACAAACTGACGAAGAGGAGAATGTCCGCCATGTGAAAAAGACGAAGGGGAGAATGTCCGCCTATGCACTTTTTGATGAAGGGGAGAATGTCCGGAGTGGCAAATGTCCAGTTACCGATATAACAGAGAAAGAAAAGTCCATAATATTTGTGTTAACACAAATAATCTAAACACGTAAGTAAATATTACACAGGATGAAAGGATAAAAAAATTATTGAAACGTATTTTGTTCATATTAACTTTCCAATTACCATCTGCTGAAGGGCGTAGGCATTACATATTTATGGAAAAGAATATGACAACTAAGAAGACTTACATGGTTCATATTCAGTCAATGTAGTTTCTGGTTTGTAGCCAGTATTCATATCTGAATTAAGAACATCAAAACTGGTTTGTTAAATATATTACACAAAATAGCTATTGTTGAGGGTATATGGTCATGTGCATGTGCAATGATCTGTTTACCCTTTCCTATATACCATAAGAAAAACATCAGATGACTTTAAAAACAGCCAGTCAAAGTTATAAAATAATAAACGTATATGTTTTAATAGAGTATAAAACATTTTGTCAAAAGGAGAATAGGCTCATATGTAGTATTTTCATATTGCGTCAAAAATGTTTCAAACGTCTTCTGCTGCAGGTGAAAAGGGTTAAGTCACGAGGTTGAACAGTTTCATTGTATGCACTGTCAAACCCTTCGCCGCAGTGATTACATCAATATGTATACCTCTGCTGTATACAATTGTTTTTGTTTGACATTCAGATTCTTCTTAGGTTAAGAGCCAGACTGCCCTTGACAGGTTTTTTTTTCACTTTTAGGGGAATGGTGGCGGGGCCCTTTGAGAGGGGAAAAATAGCGTTGTAAGTCTAAAATAGTGGAAAAAATACAATAAATTTCTTGATTTCATAACTGTATTGTTACATAACTAGCAACAGAAACATATGAAAAATATATACTTTCAGTGAGGGGAATGGGGCCGAATATCGGCCCCAAAAAGGCCCTAAAAAAAACCCTGCTTGAAAAAGTGTTTCTCAATTAACACAGGGAGTATATATCACGGAAAAGGCTCATGAAGAATTTGAACCGAATAATCAATGTATATTGTACAACAACTTACAGTTAACAATGTTAAGGCTAATAGATAAGAGATAAATGATATTTGATACATGCAGTTGTAGTACATGTATACCGTTATTATGTTAACCCTTCCCCACAAGTAGACACATTTTACACTTCTGCAGCGTTTGAATACATTTGTCTATTCAGAAATTGTTCCTAATCAGTCATTTCTCTCTTATAACAATATTTTCAGTAAGTATTCTTTAATTTGTAAATTGTTTACATATTAGCTTTGCTTATATGAATTCATAGTTGTAACCGAACAGTGTCAGGGTGAGAAACTAAGAAAACCCGATGACAGGACGTGGTTTATTATCGTTAAAAGCTCAAATAAAAAGAATCATAAAATAATGACTGTTCATTGGTTCTAACCAGTATAAATGTGCAACTTGGATAGGGAATTGACTTTGCTGCAGATCTACCCTGGTTCATTAGATTCTACGCATTCACAGCGATGGACCCACCAATTAATCACTAATAATTATAAGCTGATCCATTGGTTAAATGAATACATATTGGTATTAACTAAATCTGATCTTAGACTTTATCCATAATGAAATAACAATAACACGATCTTAACCATCACTAGAATGTCTGCCTCAAGGCGACGCAAGAGTACAATATATATGAACAGAGAATATGATCAGTGGTTCTACATATAAGAGAAGCAGATAAACGAAAGACGATACATACTGCTCACAACTTCATATTTGACTAGATAAGTGCGTTAAACATTGGGTACGAAACAGAATCCTAGTTTCATTTTAGGCAATAAGAAGCATTGAATATGTCTGAAATATGGAAAGAATGTTGCAAGGAGCTTTACAACTATTTATATAATCATATGCTTTTAGGATGCAGCTCAAACTTACATTATGGCTCGGCAAAACACTCCGAGTCTGCACATTCTGGTTGTCAAACATGAACGGTAACTCTAACTGCAAATAAATCTAATGTTTCGTCCCAATATGGTTTCGTGACAATAGTCGTGTAATGTAGATTAAGTGTATGTGAGCAAGATTTAAATTATACACTTTTCACAGGATATCGAATGGCAAACTAGATGTCTTTCAGTACGAAGTTATGTGTTCGTCTACTTTACAGTCGTTTTTATTTCTTTGGTTTACCAAAGAAGTATAGTTACGGGAAACTCAGGGCTAACCTCGTTAATTCCAGTTCTCATGTTGCCTACGCCTGAATGTAGTTCTACCAATATGCACTGCATTTTCAAATAATTCAGCATTATTGATAAAGAAACACAATAGTTATCTTATAAGTTGTATAGTGTCGTCTAGTTTTTGGAAAGGAATTTCGTATTGATATGTAATAGAGTGTTTTAAATAATCGAACGCGGTAGAATTGATCCTTACACTTATTTCGACCGAAGTACACACAACCGATTTGCCGATACACCGGTACCAAATGATTAGCCTACGCGCAATGTAGTACCTGATTTTAAACGCTTACGCTTGAAGTACAATCAAAGGAACCCAGTAATTGCTGAAAATTGAAAAAAATATAATTAGGATTTAATTAATCTTCAAAAGCGCATTGACATATGTATAATTGATGGTCTTTTATAGCGCAAGAATATACTAACATATGCTACCGGAAATTCCCATATGTAGTAGGTAACTTCAAATATGGGGTACGTGTTAATACCGGAATATACTGAATATACAGAAATATACTTTAATATACTGAAATACACTTGTGTAATTACACAAATAAGCATTTTTGAATCGACTCATGGTCTTTTATATGTATCAATACCGCTTAGAGTTGTTGGTCAGTCCGATTAAAAAATGAATGAACACTACACAACAATAAAACGAGTAAAGTGTGAAATACACAATCCTGTCAAAAGGATAAAACGGGTGTAAAGTTGTCAGCTGACAAGATGGAATCCAACCCGGGAAAATTTCAACAAATATGAAGTAATGAAAGACAATACTTTTCTGTGCTGTATGTCGATTCAAAACTGCTTATTTGTGTACTACACGAGTGTAATTCAGAGTATTTCGGTATATATTCAGTATATTTCGGTATATTTCAATGTATTCCGGTATTTCCCACGTATCCCGAGCGTGCAAACCTGTTATGTTTTCGTTTTTCCTTTTATATGCAATTTCGGTGTTTTGAAATAAGTTGCATAGCCTCTCTGTAAGTATTATTTCTGTGTTTTGCTTTTATAAAAAAATGTGATTGTTCAATTGAACTGTCAATCTGCCATGTTGTTTATTTGAAACAAAGTTATCTTCGTACCCTAGTTATTTTGTACTCATTTTGACAGCTATTTCTACTTTCGTTAAAGTGTTACAAACTCCTTTCAATAACTTTCATTTATAGAAATATGCCTTAATAACACCTCAATAAAGTCGTCTTTCTTTTGTATCTGGGCTACGTGCCTGGACACACGTATTGTAGTTAAAAAACCCAGCTGCTTTCCCCTTTATCATTGAGGCATAAGTTACGCTAATCAGAGTTGGGAAATGCTATATAGTCACTAATATTTTATGAGTCGCCTGTTGAATTTCACACAATTGGGTAAAAAGGCGAAAAAGTATCTTGAAGATTTAATTTATTAACCTTTTGTTTTATTTTCCAGTGCTGTAACACATCATTTATAAATTTCCAATGTGACAGAAGTTCCCAGAAGGATGGATCGGATGGAGCTATCATAGCCAAAGTCAGAAAATTGTGGTCCATTGGATCTGAAGGCTGTAAACAATCAAACTGTTCCAATTGTTTCCCTACACAGCTGGTGTTTGGGGATTTAAAAACTGTGACGACATGAACAAACTCCAACACATGGCTATACAAACATTTCTGGGCATCGAAAGCAAACTTCTTTTATTGCCCTGGACGGTGAAACAGGACTTAATAGCCCACTCTACAGAAGACACTGATATAATTTGTCTTTGGCATAGACTATCTTGCTTACCTGTTTCACGCGTTGCACATTGCGTTTTGTCTGGGATAAAGCCAAAACAACGCTTTCAGGGGACACGTGGCAGACGTTAAGCAAATACTGGAGGACAACTACCTCATAAACCTTTTTGATGTTTATACCATAAAAGATGTGTCGTGTGAATACATAATTAAGTGTTTGAACCTTAGTATGAGACACAAGCTGGAAACAACCTGGAGAGATGGGTTACATCAATCGCGAAAGCTGCAGACGTATAAACTGTTCAAAGACTGCTTTAAAACTGAGCAATATGTAGATAGACAATTGTCAATAAAACAAAGATCCGCATTGGTGTGATTCAGATGCTGTGTTTTCCCACTATCCATAGAATTGGAGTGATACAGGAGACCCGAGTACCACTAGATAGAAGAACCTGTAACCAAGGACACGTAAGACAAGACACACTTCCTTGTGTCGTGCCTAGGCTACAAGGAACTACGACATAAACATTTTGGTGACATCTTAGGGCAGGACAGTGATAACAACACTCTAAAAACAATGATGAGAAATATTGACTCTAAATCAATCGCTAACTTCCTCATTGAATCATACAAGAGCCAAATCAGATACTAAAGCATCGCCAGTGATATTTATTAAAAACATTGAACCATCTAAATTTAATAACTGTGATAAATTGTAGACATTATGTTGTGATGAAAGAGACTATATTAATTTTTCTGAATGCCTAAAGGAGAATTCATTCTCAAATTCAATACTTGCACAAACAAAACGAATATGATTTACTACTTAATACAATCACTGTATTAATTTACTAAAAGTAACGATAACGTGACCTTCATAAACACTTGCAAACATATATTTCAAAACAAGTAAGTTATCCTTTCATCACAATGTTTTCCACTTTAAGTAATAGTTTATCCATTCTGATGCAATGATAGAGATATTTTTTAAATAATGTTCAAAGTCAATCTGCCGCAAAATTGTTGCAGTGGTAAAGGGTTAAGTTAAATGGTTTCGGTATATAACTGAAATACTGTTGAAATGGTGTAAATCCAAATTATAACCGAAACATGGTACGTTTGTTTTAAGTTTGCTGTATGGACTTTGACATGTTGCTCATAATAATTTTTATTGAACAACGTGTCCTTAGATAAACAAAATTGTTTACCATAATACAGTTTTTGAATTTGTTCAAGCTGTTGTGATTGGTTACAAAATCATAGCAACCATGCGTCATTACAAAAGGGGTAAATTGAACCTTTACCTACAAATGACAACCCCTACCATTCCACTCTACCAATTTCAAGGTAACTTTATAGGAATTTTTCTTTGATGGGTGTTTTTCAATCTCTTCAAAAACTTACAATCTGTGTAGGCATTATGTGTAGAACTTTGATTGCTGCATCATCAGAAATTGAGAAAAGTACCCAAACTTTCAAAACCTTTTCCTCAATAACAAGCTTGCAATGCTATAAAAATGAACATTTAGAGTCACTTTGAAAACAAATGTTCATTTTGAGTAACACTAAAACTTGCTCCTATATTGTAAACCTGCATGTTTTACTAATCTTGGTCTTAAATTTTGATGTAAATGGATATGTGTATAAACACTGTTTGCTGTATTTCTATAAGCACACAATGAAACAGTTTAAGTAGCATAGTTGAGTGTCATTCTGTAACAGAAACAAAGGTCTTTGAGACTAGAATACATTCAGACAAACCTCCACCTTTGTGCAATTTGATCTGATTGATCAGATAATATGCATGCTCAGATTGATGTTTATCGTAAAGAGTTATTGATGTTTTCAAGTGGTCAATAGATATATAATGATACAATTATTTTTGCTTTGGCAGATCTGTTATTCATTTCTCTGATGCGTTTATCTGCTCACCTGTCACATAGTGACAAGGTGAGATATTGTAATCACACTTTGTCTGCCATACGTCCACAATTTCTTAATAACACGATAAACTCTTATTTTAATCAGATTTATATCAAACTTATCCAGAGCTCGGTTCTTTTTCGTAAACCAGTCAGGTCCATCAATGCACAACTGGATTATGGCCCTTTAAAATTGGCAAGATTGTTATAATTGACCTTGTCAACGCGATAAAAGCTTCATTCATTATCTTATGTTTATCAAACTTATTCAATAGCTAGATATCTGTGACAGCTCGGCTCCTTTCGTAGATCAGCCAGATATGTTTATGCATGACACGACTATGGCCCTTTAAAATCAGGAAAATAGTTATAATTGACCTTGTGAGCACAATAAATCATTATTTATCACCTGGTGCTTACCAAACTTATTCAGTAGCTAGATATCTGTGAGAGGTTGGTTCCTTTCGAAAACCATTTATGCATGTCAGGATTATGACCCTTTAAATTGGCTGAATTGCTATAATTGACCTTGTGAACATGATAGAGTCATCATTTACGTTCCAATGATTACTAGGAATTTGCTGTGCTCGAGTGGTCAGCGTCGAGGATTTCGAAACAGGGTGTCCCTGGTTCGATCCCCAGTTGCGGCAATTCGGTCATAGTGGAGTGCCCTTGGGCAAGGCACATTTTCTAACCTAGTACTGATTTTTTTATCCAGGGATCATGAATAATAAAATTTAATTGTGCGCTAAATGACCTTAGCTGTCTATGCGCCATAAAACAATATACATTCATTCCAATGATTACCAAACTTATACAGTATCTATGTATGCATGAGAGCTTGTTTCCTTTTGACCAAAGGCCCTCATGGGCCTCTTGTTCTTATATGTAAATTGTAAACTGTTAAAATTTGGCACAAATGTTTCTTAAAAAACATGGTTGTTTTAAACACATTAACAATCTAATTAATCAGGTGAGCAATATAGGGCAATCATGAACCTCTTGTTATGAAAAGTAAACACATTTTAATAGCGCATCAAGGAAACAGCCATGCAGCAGTTCTAATTATTCGCATGTGTGAATAACTAGAACTGTTGCATTGCTCTTTGAAAAGGCAGTCTGGATTTCTGTCCACAGCAGGTCATAGTGTACTGCACATTTCTTAGCAATACTAATTTAATTGTAGTATGTATAAGCACAGTTATACTTAGATATAACCCATATACTGTTGAAATGGCATGAAACCCAATTTATTGTTCAAGGTTGATGCATGCATTTTAAAATGTGTTGACACAAGTAGTATGAACTGAAATTGGTACAGTATGCATACCCATTTTAGAGGAGTATTGCTTTCTGATCTGGGTCTACTTAATTTGTCAGTGTTTTAGACTGTCACCTTATTATAATGAGTAATGGTGATACATGTATCCAGCCTGTTTCCCAAAAGTAATATTTAAAAATAATAATAAAAATATAAAAGATTGGTGAATTCATTCTCTGTGTTTATGTGTTAAGAATTGATCGACTCACTATATGGTTTATTACCACCAATATTAGTCTGAGCATGAGATGTTTTGATTTGAAAAAGATCAGATGCCACATCACAGATACTTTCTTATTGTCATCTGCTGAAGTAATCTTGTCTGTTTGATTGACAGTTTATTGGGTAATGTTTTCACTTGACAAAACTGATAGAATCTTAAATATTATTTGTATGTAAGAAGGAGGGAAACTAATAGTTTTTTTCCTTCATAAAGCACAGCTTTTAATTGAGTATGCTTGTAAAAAATATCTTTGTTCCCAGAAATGCAAAACCCTTTTTCAACTTGCAGAGCATTTAATACATTTGCACCTGAAGACATCTGGAAACATTGTCACAAAGGGATATAAAATGATCATAGTGGTGATATATTTGCAACTATGTATTCAACTCTTTTCTTCTATGCTACCTTTATTTTTACATAGATTTTCCATATTTTTAGCTCACCTATGCACAAAGTGCAAGGTGAGCTATTGGGGTCACATTTTGTCCGGCGTCCGGCCAGCGTCCATTTTACCCTTGTTAACACACTACAGGCTACATTTTGCCTCCAATCACCATGAAAGTTTGCCAGAACATTCGTCTCCATGAAATATCGGGCAAGTTTGGAACTGGGTCATGTCCGGTCAAAAACTAGGTCTCAAGGTCAAATTTGTGGAAAACCTTGTAAACACTCTGGAAGCTATATTTTTGGATTGAGCATGTTGCGTGGAAACTTTGTTAGGATGTTTGTCTTATTGATATCTAGGCCGAGTTCGAAACTGGCTCATGTCCTGTCATAAACTAGATCACTAGGTCAAATTTAAGGAAAATCTTGTTAACACTTAGGTGAGCGATCGAGGGCCATCATGGCCTTCTTGTTACAATATTTTGATTACATTTTAAATTGTTTGGTTAACAATTATGCCAAAACTTAACAAGTGAGTATGTGCTATTTCGTGGCCATCTTATTACTCCACATTTCTTATGATACTTGTTTATCAAATATTATTTCCACATGTGCCTCATGTTTTTAGCTCACCTATGCACGAAGTGCAAGGTGAGCTTTTGTGATCACTGAATGTCCGTCGTCCGTCGTCGTCGTCGTCGTCTGACCGTCTGTTAACAATTTCCTACAAATGACTTCTTCTACCAAACCAATGGACAGATTTCAAAATAACTTCACAGGAATGGTCCTTAGGTGGTCCCCTTTCAAAGCTGTTCAAAGAATTTAATTCCAAGTAGAACATTAGCTGTTGCGGCATCAGAAAAGGGGAAAATTGCAAAATCTTAAAAAATCTTCTTGTCCAAATGTGCTAGCCCGATTTGAAATTTTTTTTGCTCAAATGTTCCTTATTGCATCCTCTACCAAGATTGTTCAAATATTTCCGATCCGTTGAAAAACATGGCCGCAAGGGGGCAGGGCTTGTTTTCCTTATCTGTGCATTGTTAAAACTTTAAAAAATCTTCTTCTACTAAACCAATGGACAGATTTCAAAATAACTTCACAGGAATGGTCCTTAGGTGGTCCCCTTTCAAAGCTGTTCAAATAATTTAATTCTAAGTAGAACTTTGGCTGTTGCGGCATCAGAAAAGGGGAAAATTGCCAAATATTAAAAAATCTTCTTGTCCAAATGTGCTGGTCCGATTTGAAAATTATTTTGCACAAATGTTTCTTAGGGCATCCTCTACCAAGATTGTTCAAATATTTCCGATCCGTTGAAAAACATGGCCGCAAGGGGGCGGGGCTTGTTTTTCTTATATGTGCATTGTTAAAACTTTAAAAAATCTTCTTCTACTAAACCAATGGACAGATTTCAAAATAACTTCACAGGAATGGTCCTTAGGTGGTCCCCTTTCAAAGTTGTTCAAAGAATTTAATTCCAAGAAGAACTTTGGCTGTTGCGGCATCAGAAAAGGGGAAAATTGCAAAATCTTAAAAAATCTTCTTGTCCAAATGTGCTAGCCCGATTTGAAAATTATTTTGCACAAGTGTTCCTTAGGGCATCCTCTACCAAGATTGTTCAAATATTTCCAATCCGTTGAAAAACATGGCCACAAGGGGGCGGGGCTTGTTTTCCTTATATGTGCATTGTTAAAACTTTAAAAAATCTTCTTCTACTAAACCGATATACAGATTTCAAAATAACTTCACAGGAATGGTCTTTAGGTGGACCCCCTTCCAAAGTTGTTCGAAGAATTTAATTCAAGTAGAACTTTGGCTGTTGCGGCATCAGAAAAGGGGAAAATTGCCAAATCTTAAAAAACCTTCTAGTCCAAAAGTGCTGGCCTGATTTAAAAATTGTATGAACTAAGATTGTTCCAATAATTCTGATCTACTGAAAACATGGCTGCCAGCGTGCTGAGCTTACATTCCTTATTATGTAAAGGGTAAAAGCTCTGAAAACTTGGAAGTTCTATTAAACCAGGTGAGCGATATAGTTCATCATGGCCCTCTTGTTTTTATATACACTGATGAATTTGGCATTGGCATGAGTTTTTACTTAGTGCTGTTTAAACTTCCACCTAATTGTATATGGTTTCCAACCATTTCCATCACAATGCATACATATATGTTAATGTAATATATCATGGAAACTCAATAAGTGTACAGGTAGGTGTACCCAAAGAAATGCAGTGCCTTCAGCGCTTTGATTTACAAAACTACTTAAAACAAGCTGAATTAGAATCAATCTTACTTTAAAACGAGTGATGGTGGAAACGTCGAATGTCGATAACGTCGAATTGATAAAACAGGACAAAATGGGAGTTGAAACGTCGGAAAGGAAAATGTATAGCCTATGATGATGGTTTGGGGTTAATAAATTTACCCTCGCCATTCGGCATAAAGCCATTTGGCGAGCAATGTATAGCCTATTTATAATTGTTTTAATTATATACTACAATTAAGAGTTTCCACTCCCATTTAAGAAGTGACATTTGTAATATTTATTTTTGTCTTGTTTGTAGCTAATTAAAGTGATATTTGATATATTTATTTAGAGTTGTGCAATTAAATCAAAAGAATGAAATGACGGCATAATAACTGAATTTGTTTGCTGTAACTTTAAAAATAATTGTTGTACCAATTATGAACTGTATTTGTGTTATAAGTTGTTTTTTATATTGTCGTATCCATTATTAAACTTTGTTATGTTTGTTGCAGCTTTGAAAATAAATTGTTTAATGTTTACTTATTTGGTTACATACTGTTAAAATCCTTGTGAAAAGTGTTTAGACTAGATATTTGGTTACATACTATTAAAATCCTTGTGAATAGTGTTGATAGTAGATATTTGGCTACATGCTGTTAAAATCCTTCTTTCCAGTATTTAGAGAAGATATCTGGTTACATGTTATTAAAATCCTTGTGACCAGTGTTTAGAGTAGTTATTTGGTTACATACTGTTAAAATCCCGGTGACCAGTGTTTAGAGCAGATATTTGGCTACATACTGTTAAAATCCTTGTGACCATTGTTTAGAGTAGATATTTTGTTACATACTGTTAAAACCTTTGTGACCAGTGTTTGGAGTCGATACTTGGTTACATACTGTTAAAATCCTTGTGACTAGTGTTTAGAGTAGATATTTGGTTACATACTGTTAAAATCCTTGTGACCAGTGTTTAGAGTAGATACTTGGTTACATATACTGTTAAAATCCTTGTGACCATTGTTTAGAGTAGATATAAGGCTACATACTGTTAAAATCCTTGCGACCAGTGTTTGGAGTAGATATTTGGTAACATACTGTTAAAATCCTTGTAACCAGTGTTTGGAGTAGATATTTGGTTACATAATGTTAAAATCCTTGTGACCAGTGTTTATAGTAGATATTTGGTTACATGCTGTTAAAATCCTTGTGACCAGTGTTTATAGTAGATATTTGGTTACATGCTGTTAAAATCCTTGTGACCAGTGTTTATAGTAGATACTTGGTTACATACTGTTAAAATCCTTGTGACCAGTGTTTAGAGTAGATATTTGGTTACATACTGTTAAAATCCTTGTGACCAGTATTTGGAGAAGATATTTGGTCTCATACTGTTAAAATCCTTGTGACCAGTGTTTATAGTAGATATTTGGTTACATACTGTTAAAATCCTTTTGACCAGTGTTTAGAGTAGATATTTGGTTACATACTGTTAAAATCCTTGTGACCAGTGTTTAGAGTAGATATTTGGTTACATACTGTTAAAATTCTTGACTAGTGTTTAGAGTAGATATTTGGTTACATACTGTTAAAATCCTTGCGACCAGTGTTTGGAGTAGATATTTGGTTACATACTGTTAAAATCCTTGTGACCAGTGTTTATAGTAGATATTTGGTTTCATACTGTTAAAATCCTTGTGACCAGTGTTTATAGTAGATATTTGGTTACATACTGTTAAAATCCTTGTGACCAGTGTTTAGAGTAGATATTTGGTTACATACTGTTAAAATCCTTGTGACCAGTGTTTAGAGGAGATATTTGGTTACATACTGTTAAAATCCTTGTGACCAGTGTTTATAGTAGATATTTGGTTACATGCTGTTAAAATCCGTGTGACCAGTGTTTAGAGTAGATATTTGGTTACATACTGTTAAAATCCTTGTGACCAGTGTTTGGAGTAGATATTTGGTTACATACTGTTAAAATCCTTGTGACCAGTGTTTAGAGTACATTGTATCTACCTGATGCTATTCTTAGTGAATGAGACGACAATCTGAGCTTGGAAATGTATGAACGCCACTTATGAGGTAAAATGTCTAAATACTTTTCCATACCAGTATCACCTGAAATAAATTTATATGTAATTAATACACTGCAAGTATCAACTTTATCATCTATTGTATGATAAAATCCATCAATCAACCTCTGTTTAAATATTTTATGAAAATGATAATGATTTACATTCATGGGTTTTACAAAGGTTGAAGTTCTTTCGTCAGTCTGTTTTCTACCACGATAAATGGTTCATGAATAGCCTGATCTACGAATCGATTCCTATGGAACGCCTTTACTGTCTTAGTATGTTGTATATGTATTATACTCAGTACATGTTCA
The DNA here is from genome assembly GCA_031761405.1 of Serripes groenlandicus. Taxonomy (NCBI): domain Eukaryota; kingdom Metazoa; phylum Mollusca; class Bivalvia; order Cardiida; family Cardiidae; genus Serripes; species Serripes groenlandicus. The sequence continues at coordinate 6,508,417 of JASEVX010000014.1, forward strand.
TGTATACGAGGTACATATTTCAGTTGACTTGGTACTTTGTGCATGATATGCAGTGCATTTCGATATGAAGCGAGTGATCAAACTATTATTTTATTTTAGATAAGTATCAACATAAACTGGTAACATAAACAAAAATAAGAAATATTTTGAAAATATCTCTCAAATATACATGCCTGTTTATCGGTCGTGGTCGTCAAAACACTTTCTCCTCAGTTCGTGACCTAGTTTCATATTGCAAAAATATAAAGAGAAGTAACCGGAAGTAAAATGTAAACTTGGGAAAATTGACGAGTTATGCAGACAAAAAATGTCGCTCGAAAAATTGATTTCTTATACGTCACGAAACGAGTGCAAGGGTCGAATGTAGGAGAAATAAAACATACACTAAAGCTTTGCCAGATTTTTTATTCACTTTCTTCGATGTCACAGCGACTCGATCTTGACACTAGGTCAACATTTCGAAAGAATGCTAAAACACCTAATATTTTAGATAGATAGGTAATATAACACACTTAAATGATTAAATATATGTGATATTAAATGTTTATTTGGCCTCAAACAAATTAAGAAAAGAACAAACTCTGATAAACAATAATTTTAGAAATAAAGAAAATTTGGTCTTTCGCACCCAATTAATTTCATACTTGCCACCTTTTAAATAGTAAACTGGCATTTCTCTTACGCTATACATATATTGTATGCATCAATGATTTAAATGAACAATTAAGCTGATATGGTGTTTCAAATGTGGTCTACTTTTTAAACATATGAGGATAGATTTTAACATCTGTGAAATACTTATTATATAATTTTTATTAAAAAGGAGGAAGTTCATGTCTTCAGCAATTTAACCGTTTTCTCAATGTTTTAAACGTTTAAAGGTTTTCATTGTTGCTTCAGAAATGGAAAGGGTTAAATAGCTTTTTATTGCATCTAGATTTAAATCCCAAATTGTATTTGTTGTGGTTTTATTGACAAATACAAAAAATCCAAAACTCTGACCAAAAGAAATCCTGAAATTTGTATGTAGAATTTTCAAAAATCCTGGAATTAGTCCTTAATGAAAACATTATGTGTATGCTTAGACTAATGAAAGTCAAGAATGCATGTGTGTTAAAAAATATAAATTAATGCAGTCTTTTCCGGCGACATTGATGCCTTGCATCAACGTTCTCTTGTTCTTCTTGTTTTATAACTTCATCATCTACGTACAGCAAGTGTTTATAATCATTCTCGCCAAAGGCTTGACAATTATCAGTTCTCCAGATAAAGTTCATATAGAAGATCAAGGACGTAATATTCTCTATATATACAACAAGTACGGTCTATAATTGTGATATACATGTATTCATTTACTTACAAAAATGAAGTTCTATAATTGTTATATATGTATGCTTTTATATACTTAAAGTAGGGACCTCTGGATACTTAATACTTTCCCTCATACGACAATTCTGCAGCAGACGACTTTGAACATATTTTGTCAAAACATAGAAAATCTCTATAATTGAAAGGATAACCTATGACTAAAAGTGGAAAACATTGTGGCAAAAAGGAGAAATTGCTCGTTTTAAGCAATTTCTTCTTTTGTAACTATGTTTTCAAAAAGCCGTCTGCGGCAGAGGCGTTAGAAAGCGTCTATATGAGTGGAAAGGGTTAACCATTATCTTCACATCATTCGAACCGACTCCATTTGTTTACATTCAATCGGAATATATTTCGCGTCAGTACGACAACAGTGATGCGGTTATTCGTTTTAAAGCAATGGCTGTAAACACTGTCCCGCATACGACAAAATTGTAGCAATCCCATAATGTAGTTGGTACCCCGTCTTACTATAATAAATTAATACTTCTGGCATGAACTAACAATGTAGTTGGTACCCGTCTTACTATAATAAATTAATACTTCTGGCATGAACTAACAATGTAGTTCGTACCCCGTCTTACTATAATAAATTAATACTTCTGGCATGAACTAACAATGTAGTTCGTACCCCGTCTTACTATAATAAATTAATACTTCTGGCATGAATTAACAATGTAGTTGGTACCCCGTCTTACTATAATAAATTAATACTTCTGGCATGAACTAACAATGTAGTTCGTACCCCGTCTTACTATAATAAATTAATACTTCTGGCATGAACTAACAATGTAGTTGGTACCCCGTCTTACTATAATAAATTAATACTTCTGGCATGAACTAACAATGTAGTTGGTACCCCGTCTTACTATAATAAATTAATACTTCTGGCATGAACTAACAATGTAGTTGGTACCCCGTCTTACTATAATAAATTAATACTTCTGGCATGAACTAACAATGTAGTTGGTACCCCGTCTTACTATAATAAATTAATACTTCTGGCATGAACTAACAATGTAGTTCGTACCCCGTCTTACTATAATAAATTAATACTTCTGGCATGAACTAACAATGTAGTTCGTACCCCGTCTTACTATAATAAATTAATACTTCTGGCATGAACTAACAATGTAGTTCGTACCCCGTCTTACTATAATAAATTAATACTTCTGGCATGAACTAACAATGTAGTTGGTACCCCGTCTTACTATAATAAATTAATACTTCTGGCATGAACTAACAATGTAGTTGGTACCCCGTCTTACTATAATACGAAAAAAAACCATGAATGGGTTTTTTCGCTTATAGTTAACAGGTGTGAGATTTTTTTTTTTTTTTTTTTTCAATACCCATGAAGGTTTCTGAAATGAAACTGGAAAAATTCAATGGGGGCCGCCATTTTGGATATGTTTAAAATGCGGCCGGTCCGACGTATAAACACAGTTTGAAAAATATTGTCGTCTAGTCAATCATTATTAATTCTAAATCGATGTTTAAGTTGATAAAAGAATTGCGTAATTTCGTGTGAACTAACAATTTTAAGAAAAAGCGAAAAATGCGTGGAACTGAGAATGAAATATTTTGTTCCAGTTTGTCAAAATAGCCGTACTAATCAATGTGATCTAGACGCACGCCATTTACAGTAAAGCGCTTTACAGACACAACGAAAAATTGCCGTTTGAAGCCTTACATTTTACTGTATCCCGAATAATGACGACTTGAGACGTATCTGGTGAAATATTTAAATAGAAACAACTCCAATGTATCGTCTAAAGTGTTGGTAAGTAGGCCTAACATTATATTGTAGAGATGTCGGCAGTCTTCGCGAAAATCTTCAACTGTCGGACAACAAATTCTTCGAACTGACAAATATTCAAACACATTCTCATTTTCAACCATCTGATTATTTTTACAACCTGGACTACACTACATTTACATTACAGTTGGGAATTATGCAATAAGATATAGTGAAAGAGAGTGGGATACATTTTAATTAAATCGTGGTACTGTGGCAAATATACAGTGTAGCGAATCCGACTTGTTATAGTTAACCAAAGTTGTGTCCCTTTGTTTAATTGGAACCATTTGTATAAACAAGTCAACAACGGTCAACAACAAAAAGGAGAAAATAATTCTGGTTAGTACTGGTTTAAATATCCTATAAACTAAAGCCTCGACATTTTTCAGAATCAGATACATGCATATACGGTCATTGCTCACAATGCATACCCAGCCTGTTGTTTATTTTGTTTATAATTCACCCTTTCCAACATACAATAAAGCTGCAGCAGAAGTTATCAAGTCCGAAAGATGGAAAATCTCAAAATGATAGTATGAATATTGAATAGAGTTTAAATCATTGTGACAAATGGAGAAATTGCTCATCATGAGCAATTTCTCCATTTATTTGCCACTATGATTTCAAAAGTTGTCTGCTTCAGAGGCGTCAGAAAGCGTCTACATGAGGGAAACGGTTAAAGCCTTAGTAAATATTTAAGGTAAATGCACCAGAAGCTTATTAAAACATCGAGTAAGTACCTTGTCAATGTCCGTGAACAGGCGGTACTAGTAATCTAGATTCCGCTAACCAATTGTTCAAAATAGCTAAATTAGCTATCGCGTGAGTCTACAGCAGTACATTAAGAAGCAAAAACCAAATGAAAAGTATTTGTAGACAAAGACCATAGCTGTATTCATATTAAACTAACTAACCAAACACTAGGTCATGTGCTATTAAAAGCTATTATTAAACTGGTTGATCCAGTTAACAAAATCCTAGTGTAAATACTGGTGTATTGCTAATGCTATTGCGAGGAGTATTGAGAGAGGGAGACACGAGTTATCGTCAAGCTTTTTCATAAATTGTCTATTAGTATTAAATATATCTATTTACATTTGAAACTTATTTTTAACAATTTAGTATATGATGGGTAAATCAACAATTTCTCTCATGTCACATTCTTTATGTATTAAAATCCATCAAGGGGCTTGTGAATTGTTCCCAACTTCACATGTAATCACATGAGTGTGGTATTTCAATGGTTAGATATTAATATTTTTCTGATTATGTAAGATATGATTCAACATTGTGTAATCACATGTAGAAACTTATTATACTTGTGCTAAAATGACAAACATTTGTTTCTAGCTATGTTTTTATGCCCCGGCATACGAGGTATGAGGGGCATATAGTTTTCTGGTCTGTTAGTCCGTCCGTTCGTCCGTCCCGCTCAGGTTAAAGTTTTTGGTCAAGTTAGATTTTAGTGAACCTGATGTCCTATCATTATGAAACTTCACACAAATGACAATCAACATATCATTGTTTAAAAAATTGTATCAATTTGAGGTTGGACCAACTGTTCATCCGTCTGTTCGTCTGTCTGTTCGTCCATTCCATTCTCAGGTTAAAGTTTTTGGTCAAGTTAGATTTTAGTGAACCTGATGTCCTATCATTATGAAACTTCACACAAATGACAATCAACATATCATTGTTTAAAAAATTGTATCAATTTGAGGTTGGACCAACTGTTCGTCCGTCCGTTTTAAAATATAGTTAACAACCGGGGCATCCGTGTTCCATGGACACATTTTCTTGTTTATTTATATTTCAGGTATATTCAGGCCACTTAATTTGTGTTCGACCAAGCAAGAAAAACCAATTTTCTGTCCCTGATATGGGTTATTTTAAATAGTAGACAACACCAGCAAGAAGACCTTGTAAGACGGGCAATTGAACTCGATGTCCCTGTACAGCTCGATACAGAAAAAGATGAAGAGGCGTTAATTCCCATCATGGAATGCGATAATGAGTCAAACCTGTCCTACACAGGCTACATTGGACCTCGTTTAGTGACCACTTATATACACATTACTAAGAATTCAGAAATTTCTAAATTAGTTTTTGCTGGGTGATAAAATCATGGCTGTGAGTTGTTTAACTATAGCCGGTGATTTTTGTGCTAACATTCTAGATTTCATGAAGGGAAGGAAACAACTTTCATAAGCAGAGACAATAGAAACTTGATGGATCTGACAGCTACTGTCGGAGCATATTCATGTAGTGCTGGTAAATTTGTGATTAAATAACCATTCTGCAGCAGACGACTTTGAACGTTTTTTGTCAAAACATAGAAAATCTCTATAATTGAATGGATAACCTATGACAAAAAGTGGAAAAAATCGTGGCTAAAGGAGAAATTGCACGATTTGTGCAATTTCTTCTTTTGTCACTATGTTTTCAGAAAGCCGTCTGCTGCAGAGGCGTCAGAAAGTGTCTATATGAGGGAAAGGGTTAACACATGAAGCAAATAAACTGAAAAATAAGCAAATTCTTAAAAAAATTGTAGCATATTTCGCATTTTCTCACATAAATCAGACTACAGCAGACCTATTTGAAAACAACTCTGCAAAATCCTATGCAACATCTATCAAAGGCCATGTAATAATTGTATACAATAGAAAACATTATGACAAAAAGAGAAATTACTTGTCAGGATTTTCTGATTTTACAACAATGTTATTTAAAGTTATAACTTCATCATTTTAAGTCATCTGCATGTGGGACAGGGTTAAACACTTATACATGCTTGAACATATAGCTTTGGGGAAAAAGCATTTTATATTGTGACAAATGATAATTTGATGTTATTCCTGAAAAGAAAATATTTTTGGAAAGGAAGAAATTCATCATTATCAGCATGGTCTCCTTTTCCAACAATTTTCGAGAAAAAGTTGGAATGCATCTCCTAATATAATATCTGTCCATAGAAAACTTTTTAAGGATGGAAGAAGTTGTCTGCTACTCTTCCACAGCCAAGCATTACAAGTTTTGAGCATTTTAATTGAACCTGTTGCCTTAAAGTAAATTTTGTACATGTAAATTATTTTTAGATTCTTTCTTAGTTATCCTTTCCCACATACAGACGCTACATCAGAAGTAGTCTGTTAGTGGTAAAGGGTTAAACATTTTCTAGATGTAGATGCTTTCTGACGCCTCTGCAGCAGACAAATTTTGAAAACATTATTGCAAATGGAGAAATTGCTCAAAATTGGCCATTTCTCCTTTTGCCACAATGTTTTCATCTCTATTAAATTAATTGAGATTTTCAGTATTTTTAGCCCACCTATGCATGAAGTGCAAGGTGCGCTTTTGTGATCACTCACCATCCGTCGTCCGTCCGTTTACGTTTTCCTACAAACGACTTCTCCTCCTAAACCAATTAACCAAATTCAAAATAATTTTACAGGAATGTTCCTTGGGTGGATCTCTTTCAAACTTGTTCAAAGAATTCTATTCCATGCAGAACTTTGGTTGCCACGGCTACAAAAAAAGGGAAAATTAACCAAAACTTAAAAAATCTTCTTGTCTGAAAGTAGAAGGCCCAGGCCTTTGATATTTGGTATGTAGCATCATTGTGGACCTCTACAAAGATTGTTCAAATTATAGCCCTGGGGTCAAAACTGACCCCATCCCGGAGTCCCTTGTTTTACATAGACTCATTTAGGGGAAAAACTTTAAAAATCTTCTTGTCTAAAAGTAGAGGGCCCTGGCCTGTGATATTTGGTATGTAGCATCATCTAGTGGACCTCTACCAAGATTGTTCAAATTATAGCCATGGGGTAAAAAATGACCCCTCCCTCTGGTCACTTGTTTTACATAGATAGGGAAAAAACTTAAAAAAATGTTCTTGTCTAAAAGATATTTGGTATGTAGCATCATCTAGTGGACCTCTACCAAGATTGTTCAAATTATAGCTCTGGGATAAAAAATGAGCCCTCCCAGGGGGTCACTTGTTTTTCATAGACTCATATAGGGGAAAAAACACTGAAAAAGTTTGATTAAATCAGGTGAGCAATATAGGACCATTATGGTCCTCTTGTTAATTATACATGTACATATATACCATATAGTACTTTCTCTTTACTAAACCCTTTCCAACCTGGAACAAATCTGCAGCAAACCACTTTGAAAACATTTTGGTTTTATTTTGGAAAATGTATTAATAGGAAAGTGTAATTATTTGATAAGAGTAAACAAATTGTGATAAAGGGGGAAATTTTTCATCATGAACAATATGTCCTTTTGTCACAATGTTTTTCAAAATGTTCTTATGTAGAGGTGGCAGAAAGCATCTACATGTCGAAAAGGATTAATCCTTAACCACTTACAGACTACTTCTGATGTATCCAATGAAATGAACACATAAATTTCTCCGTATGAATATATTTTATTTTCCAATTAAGATTTTAGTAATCACCTTCAAATTCCTTGTATGTGAAAATGGGTCTATAAATGCTTCTCTTATGCCATTTTATCATAAATATTAGGTTATTTTTCCAAGCCTTGTGTGTAAAATATTTTCTTTCACAATATCTACAACAATTAAAGTTAAGATTTGAGATTTAATGTTACACTTTTACTTTTCAGCTCACTTGTGCATGAAGTGCTCAGTGTGAGCAATTGTGATCACATTTTGTCCTGCGTCTGTCCGTCGTCAACAATAGCCTTGTTAACACTCTACAGGCTACGTTTTGCATCAGATCTTCATGAAAATATATCAGAACATTTATCTCTATCAGATCTTGGACAAGTTAGAATATGGGTCATATTGGGTCAGAAACTAGGTCACTAGGCCAAATTGAAAGAAAATCGTGTTAACACTCTGGATGCTGCATTTTTAACTTGAGCATGATCAAACCTTTTCAGATGTTTGTCTTGATGATATGTAGTCCCTATTTCAAATGTTGGTCATGTCTTTTTTAAAAACTAGGTCACTAGGACAAATTGAAGGAAAATCGAGTTAACACTGTAGAAGCCGAATTTTGTCAGAATGTTTCTCTGAATAATATCTAGGTCAAGGTCGAATATGAGTCAAGCCTGATCAAAAACTAGGTCACTAGGCCAAATTGAAGGAAAAAGTTGTTAAAACTCTTGAGGCCGCATTTCTACTATGAGCAAGTTGAAACTTTGTCAGAAGGATTGTCTTGATGATATCTAGTCCATGTTCGAATATGGGTCATATCAGGTAAAACAAAAAATAGGTCAAGAGGCCAAATACAGGAACATCTTGTTAACACTAGAGGTTGCATTTTAAATCATTGTCAGAATAATGTCTTGATGTGTTTGCATTAGAAATCATTCAGGTGAGCGATATAGGGCTATAATGGCCCTCTTGATTAAAGATCAATTTCAAACCAAAGGCTCAAGGTGTTCCATTGTGATCACTCACTGTACGGCGTACGTCAAACGGTCAAATATTCTCTGAAACTGCTGATGCGATATTAACCAAACTTGACATGAATGTTACTTTGGTGACCCTCATTAAAAATTGTTCAACAATTTATTTTATACTTATAAATTGGTTTGCTGCGGTTTCAGAATGGGGTGGAAATTGCAAAACTTTAAAAATTGTTCTCCTGTGAATCCGCTTCTTCGAATTCCAAGATACAATATTTGTATCAGCCTTTCAGACCGGTTTTAAAAGGTAGTCGCCAGGTGACATCAGAAAAGGGCTGAAAAGAAGAAATTACCCAACGACCTCCGCCTAGTCAAATACTTTTAAAAATCAACTGTAATTGCCAAATTATACTGTTTAATTTTAAGTGTTTTTTTCGTAAATAGGTAGCACCTATAGATATATTAAATTAATACTTCTGGCATGAACTAACAATGTAGTTGGTACCCCGTCTTACTATAATAAATTAATACTTCTGGCATGAACTAACAATGTAGTTCGTACCCCGTCTTACTATAATAAATTAATACTTCTGGCATGAACTAACAATGTAGTTCGTACCCCGTCTTACTATAATAAATTAATACTTCTGGCATGAACTAACAATGTAGTTCGTACCCCGTCTTACTATAATAAATTAATACTTCTGGCATGAACTAACAATGTAGTTGGTACCCCGTCTTACTATAATAAATTAATACTTCTGGCATGAACTAACAATGTAGTTGGTACCCCGTCTTACTATAATAAATTAATACTTCTGGCATGAACTAACAATGTAGTTGGTACCCCGTCTTACTATAATAAATTAATACTTCTGGCATGAACTAACAATGTAGTTGGTACCCCGTCTTACTATAATAAATTAATACTTCTGGCATGAACTAACAATGTAGTTGGTACCCGTCTTACTATAATAAATTAATACTTCTGGCATGAACTAACAATGTAGTTGGTACCCGTCTTTCTATAGGAAATGAGTAAATTATGTAGTCTGGTACCCGCCTACTATAGTAAATGAGTACTTCTGGCCTGAACCAATAATGTAGCTGGTACCCGGCTTACAATAGTAAATTAATACATTTTCAAACATATCGACAATCCCAACAAATGAAGGTATAATGATATGACAGAGTTCAAAACATTGTGACAAAAGGAAAGTTTGTTTTTAGTTGGGTTTTATATCACGGCGACAGTTAACTTATTCATGATCCCCGGGTAAACACGCCAGTACTAGGCTACAAACGGAAAGCGTGCTGATAAGGCGCGGTATCTCTTTTTTCAACAACGTTTTAAAAAGTCGTTTGTTGCAGGTGCGTCGCAATCGAGTTTCTACAGTAAAGGAGATAATATCTTTACGACGTAAATTTGGTTTACGGAGTTCAAATATGTCGACCCCGATTTCAAGGGAATCGAACCTGTTACCATACGATAACGCGGCGGTCGATGATATACCCCTTAGCCACTATCTCGAAGTGGGACTCCCATCTTAACATTCCATAGGAATATATTTTATTATGTCACAAAATGTTTCGTCAATACGACAACTATAATGCAGTAATAATAAATTGCTCACACAATGAGGCAATGTTGGTTAACAATTTCTCTCATACGACAACAATAATGCAGTAATTGCTCACACAATGAGGCAATGTTGGTTAACAATTTCACTCATACGACAACAATATTGCAGTAATTGCTCACACAATGAGGCAATGTTGGTTAACAATTTCTCTCATACGACAACAATATTGCAGTAATTGCTCACACAATGAGGCAATGTTGATTAACAATTTCTCTCATACGACAACAATATTGCAGTAATTGCTTACACAATGAGGCAATGTTGGTTAACAATTTCTCTCATACGATAACAATAATGGAGTAATTGCTTACACAATGAGGCAATGTTGGACAACAATCTCTCTCATACGACAACAATAATGGAGTAATTGCTTACACAATGAGGCAATGTTGAACAACAATCTCTTTCATACGACAACAATAATGGAGTAATTGCTTACACAATGAAGCAATGGTGAACAACAATGTCCCTCATACGACAACAATAATGCAGTAATTGCTTACACAATAAGGCAATAGTGGACAACAATTCCTCTCATACGACAACAATAATGCAGTAATTGCTTACACAATGAGGCAACGGTGATTAACAATTTCTCTCATACGACAACAATAATGCAGTAATTGCTTACACAATGAAGCAATAGTGGTTAACAATTTCCCTCATACGACAACAATAATGCAGTAATTGCTTACACAATGAAGCAATGGTGAACAACAATGTCCCTCATACGACAACAATAATGCAGTAATTGCTTACACAATGAAGCAATGGTGATTAACAATTTCCCTCATACGACAACAATAATGGAGTAATTGCTTAAACAATGAGGCAATATTGGACAACAATCTCTCTCATACGACAACAATAATGGAGTAATTGCTTACACAATGAAGCAATGTTGGACAACAATCTCTCTCATACGACAACAATAATGGAGTAATTGCTTACACAATGAGGCAACGGTGATTAACAATTTCTCTCATACGACAACAATAATGCAGTAATTGCTTACACAATGAAGCAATAGTGGTTAACAATTTCCCTCATACGACAACAATAATGCAGGAATTGCTTACACAATGAAGCAATGGTGAACAACAATGTCCCTCATACGACAACAATAATGCAGTAATTGCTTACACAATGAAGCAATGGTGATTAACAATTTCCCTCATACGACAACAATAATGGAGTAATTGCTTAAACAATGAGGCAATATTGGACAACAATCTCTCTCATACGACAACAATAATGGAGTAATTGCTTACACAATGAAGCAATGTTGGACAACAATCTCTCTCATACGAGAACAATAATGGAGTAATTGCTTACACAATGAGGCAATGGTGGACAACAATTTCTCTCATACGACAACAATAATGGAGTAATTGCTTACACAATGAGGCAATGGTGGACAACAATTTATCTCATACGACAACAATAATGGAGTAATTGCTTACACACTGAGGCAATAGTGGACAACACTCTCTCTCATACGACAACAATAATGCAGTAATTGCTTACACAATGAGGCAATGGTGGACAACAATTTCTCTCATACGACAACAATAATGGAGTAATTGCTTACACAATGAGGCAATGGTGGACAACAATCTCTCTCCTACGACAACAATAATGCAGTAATTGCTTACACAATGAGGCAATGTTGGACAACAATCTCTCTCATACGACAACAATAATGGAGTAATTGCTTACACAATGAGGCAATGGTGGACAACAATCTCTCTCATACGACAACAATAATGCAGTAATTGCTTACACAATGAGGCAATGTTGGACAACAATCTCTCTCATACGACAACAATAATGCAGTAATTGCTTACACAATGAGGCAATGTTGGACAACAATCTCTCTCATACGACAACAATAATGCAGTAATTGCTTACACAATGAGGCAATGTTGGACAACAATCTCTCTCATACGAGAACAATAATGGAGTAATTGCTTACACAATGAGGCAATGGTGGACAACAATTTCTCTCATACGACAACAATAATGCAGTAATTGCTTACACAATGAGGCAATGTTGGACAACAATCTCTCTCATACGACAACAATAATGCAGTAATTGCTTACACAATGAGGCAATGTTGGACAACAATCTCTCTCATACGAGAACAATAATGGAGTAATTGCTTACACAATGAGGCAATGTTGGACAACAATCTCTCTCATACGAGAACAATAATGGAGTAATTGCTTACACAATGAGGCAATGGTGGACAACAATTTCTCTCATACGACAACAATAATGCAGTAATTGCTTACACAATGAGGCAATGTTGGACAACAATCTCTCTCATACGAGAACAATAATGGAGTAATTGCTTACACAATGAGGCAATGGTGGACAACAATCTCTCTCATACGACAACAATAATGCAGTAATTGCTTACACAATGAGGCAATGTTGGACAACAATCTCTCTCATACGACAACAATAATGGAGTAATTGCTTACACAATGAGGCAATGTTGGACAACAATCTCTCTCATACGACAACAATAATGGAGTAATTGCTTACACAATGAGGCAATGTTGGACAACAATCTCTCTCATACGACAACAATAATGGAGTAATTGATTACACAATGAGGCAATGTTGGACAACAATTTCTCTCATACGACAACAATAATGGAGTAATTGATTACACAATGAGGCAATGTTGGACAACAATCTCTCTCATACGACAACAATAATGCAGTAATTGCTTACACAATGAGGCATTGTTGGACAACAATTTCTCTCATACGACAACAATAATGGAGTAATTGATTACACAATGAGGCAATGTTGGACAACAATCTCTCTCATACGACAACAATAATGCAGTAATTGCTTACACAATGAGGCATTGTTGGACAACAATTTCTCTCATACGACAACAATAATGGAGTAATTGATTACACAATGAGGCAATGTTGGACAACAATCTCTCTCATACGACAACAATAATGGAGTAATTGCTTACACAATGAGGCAATGGTGGGACAACAATCTCTCTCATACGACAACAATAACGGAGTAATTGCTTACACAATGAGGCAATGTTGGACAACAATCTCTCTCAATTGACAACAATAATGGAGTAATTGCTTACACAATGAGGCAATGGTGGACAACAATCTCTCTCTATACGACAACAATAATGCAGTAATTGCGTACACAATGAGGCAATTTTGGACAACAATCTCTCTCATACGACAACAATAATGGAGTAATTGCTTACAAAAAGAGGCAACGGTGATTAACAAATTTCTCTCATACGACAACAATAATGCCTTAATTGCTTACACAATAAAGCAATGGTGGACAACAATTTCCCTCATACGACGACAATAATGCAGTAATTGCTTACACAATGAAGCAATGGTGGTTAACAATTTCTCTCATATGACAAACAATAATGGAGTAATTGCTTACACAATGAAGCAATGGTGATTAACAATTTCCCTCATACGACAACAATAATGCAGTAATTGCTTACACAATGAAGCAATGGTGAACAACAATGTCCCTCATACGACAACAATAATGCAGTAATTGCTTACACAATGAAGCAATGGTGGACGACAATTTCCCTCATACGACAACAATAATGGGAGTAATTGCTTAACAACAATGAAGCAATATTGGACAACACTTTTTCCTTATACGACAACAATAATCCAGTAATTGCTTACACAATGAAGCAATGGTGGTTAACAATTTCTCTCATATGACAACAATAATGGAGTAATTGCTTACACAATGAAGCCATGGTGATTAACAATTTCCCTCATACTACAACCATAATGCAGTAATTGCTTACACAATGAAGCAATGGTGGTTAACAATTTCTCTCATACGACAACAATAAATGCAGTAATTGCTTACACAATTGAAGCTACGGTGGTTAACAATTTTTCTCATACGACAACAATAATGCAGTAATTGCTTACACAATGAAGCTACGGTGGTTAAAAATTTCCCTCACACGACAACAATAATGCAGTAATTGCTTACACAATAAGGCAATGGTGGTTAACAATTTCTCTTATACGACAACACTGATGCAGTAATTGCTTACACAATGAAGCTACGGTGGTTAACAATTTCCCTCATACGACAACAATAATGCAGTAATTGCTTACACAATGAAGCTACGTTGGTTAACACATTTCCCTCATACGACAACAATAATGCAGTAATTGCTTACATAATGAAGCTACGGTGGTTAACAACTTCCTTCATACGACACGATAATGGAGTAATTGCTTACACAATGAAGCAATGAGGTGGTTAACAATTTCTCTCATACGACAACAATAATGCAGTAATTGCTTACACAATGATAGCTACGGTGGTTAACAATTTTCCCTCATACGACAACACAATAATGCAGTAATTGCTTATACAAATAAGGCAATGGTGAAACAACAATGTCCCTAATACGACAACAATAATGCAGTAATTGGCTTTATACAATAAGGCAATGGTGAAACAACAATGTCCCTAATACGACAACACATGATGCAGTAATTGCTTTTACAATAAGACACTGGTGGTTAATACTTTCCCTCATACGACAAGATGTTATAGACAACTAATGATGAATATACTTTCCAAATATAAAGACATTCCCTACAAATGAATACATTATAGTGTGACAAAAGGGTTAGAAAGCGCTCATCATGCGTATTGACTTCCTTTTCCAAGATGTTTTCAACAGTTATCTGCTGTAGTAGCGTTGAAATTAATCCGCGTGTGGTAAAGTAAAACAGAGTTCCTTCAGTAAAGTAGTCCGCGTGGTTTACGTCATTATGTCGGAACATGTCTGTACTGTAAACGTGATAAGGAAGTTTTAATTCGCCCGCCCTGCCCCTAGATACGACGGGAAACACAACAACACATGATACGGTGACGAAGGGATGGTCGTTTGTTGGTTTTTATTGGAGTTTTACGGCCGTTTTTAACATTATTCTATGAGCCGTCCCGCGAGAAAAAAAAACAACATTGTGGACTCGGCGTAAAGTATCGACACCAGATCAGCTAAAGCATAACGTACCGAGGCTTACCCCGGATTTATACACTTTTCACCTCCTGTTGATTTTCTGATTCAAGAATCATAACTCTATACCTCTATCCCCCTGGGACGGAATGTATCGGCCCGGATCAGTCCTGCGCGGACTGCGCAGACTGATCTGGGTTGATACATTACGCAGGAGGCCATACTGTTGGTTTTTCTCGCGGGACGGCTCAATATTAGTTATATAACGGCTACAGAACACTTATACGTATATTCACGATCTCTTGGTAAGCAAACCGGTACTAGACAAGGAATGTCCTTGGTATTTCCAATGGTATTCCACCATGATCGCATAAGAAGGATGAAGAATTGGTTGCAACACCGTGCGCGCTACAACGAGGCCTATTCAGACGGGTTTACGTGTTTCGTTGTATCTTCTTTGACAGCCAATGCGACTTTACACTGATAAACTTTAATAAATAGATACTTGTCTTACGTGTCGACCTGAAACGGCATGGTGGAATCTATCACCGTTTTGTCATGTCTCATTTGACAGCCAATGCGGGGATGGGACTTTACACTGATAAACTGTTATAAATAGATACTTGTCTTACCGGTCGACCTGAAACGGCATGGTGGAATCTATCCCGTTTTGCCGTGTCCCAACTTATAGACGAGTTCTTATCTCGTGTAGAACTTAAACTTGGGTTATGCAAGATATTCTCCCTTTTAAAGGATAGGCGACTAGTTAACATGGGGGCCTAAATCGGAACGTGACGAAAATTCGGTGAATTACAGAGAAAATGGAGCTTTTAAGTTATTTATTTGGATTTTAACGAGTTTGACGATTATTGGCTGTTTGGGTTATATCAACTATCTGCAGTTTCAGAAACTCACCGCTCTTGAAAACTCGTCTGATTCAACTTGAAAATGGCAAAACTGCGGTTACGGTGAGTGAGACTATAACGTAGACATTTGGTAAATA